>CM073588.1:48573365-48608723 GCA_037074715.1 Magnolia kwangsiensis
TGGTGATGTATATTAGGCCCATGTATGCGGCCCACCGTGTTGTGTGTATTGTATATTTATGTCATCCATTTGTATGGCCCACCGTGTTATATGCATTGTATATCTATGCTGTCCATTTGTGGGGCCTGCAGTAATATATTTGCGGCCCATATGATGGGACCCAATGTGGTATATTACGGCCCATCCATGTGACCCATCCTGATGTATCTTTGGCCCAGGTGCAGGGTCCACCTGTTATGTAGATGAGGCCTATGTTGTGTATATGAGGCCATGGTGCAGGGCCCACCTATCGTGTATTCAAGGCCCGATGTGACGTGTGATTTTTCTATGATGTATGTAATGATGTTTATGTGGGCCACTCCTTGGGAGCAATGTTGGTTAAATGTCCACATTGATGGGCAATGATGGTTTAATGTTTACATTGTGACCTTCCCTTAGGCCTTATTAGGCCCATTCTCATCGAGGTTGATTATCATGATCGATTGACGATTCTAATTTTCATGGCTGATTTCCGATTTCGATTTCCATGGCCGATTGTCGATTTCGATTGTCGTGGCCGATTGTCGATTTCAATTTTCATGGCCAATTGCTGATTTCGATTCTAATTTGAAAGTGCCCTTGCAAGTGCCCTGGTTTGTTAATCAGCGTGTGCATTGAGTTAGTTAGACTATCGAGCCTCACAAGAAGATCAATTCAAGTGCCTGCCTCAACCGGATGTGAGGAAGCTCGCCATAGGTAAAACTAAGCCTCACATCCCATGTCCCAAAACACTAGGTGAATAAAATTCTTAAGATAATTTAGACATTATAGGATTTTTGTGTGAGAAAACTTTTTTCAAAAATTCAGAAAATCTCTAAGTTTTCGTACTTTATCGATCCTATCGAAACACGTGTTGATATGATCGACCTGTGCTGTCGATGTCCTCGAAAGCTCAATCGATAAAATCAAATAAGGACATAATGTGTCCAACAACCATATACATATCTGGACGGAATTATCGATGTATCGATATACTTATTAATATCATCGATAATTGAATCTCGAGTCAATCGAAGGTGACTCAATAATATCAACAGGCAGATCCGGTGCCCTTATTTTTACTTAAGAAAATCATATATGTTCGATATATCGACGCCATCCTAGATACCATCGAAGTTCAAATCTCGATGATATCGGAAGGCTCTTGATAATATCGGTCATGGGTGCGTAGTTTTCCAGTAACATTTTTCAGGTGATTTTTCAATTCTGATCGGAGGTCACTCGATAGAATTGATATTCAAATATTGATGGTATCGAGGCCGGATTGATTGCATCGAGAATCGACATAAACTGTCCAGCAAGCTCACTGATAAAATTCTTGAATTTATCGATGCATCAATACAACCTTCAATATCATTGGTATTCAAATTCCGATGATATCGAGTATCCCCCGATCATATCCGATGACTTGAAAAATTTCAAGCAAGTCTCTCTCATTTTCAAATATCGAGGACTCGATCCTTATATCGATAATATTGGAGTTCAAAATTTGATGACATCGACATGAGTCTCGATTCTCTTGGTCAGCTGACAAAAGGTTTTCAATACCGTATGACATTGAGTTTGTGTTATCGAGCAGACCATCGATACAATCAAGAGTATACGCTTGATGATATCAAACTCTGTCATAAATATGACTATTTTATATCCGTTGGAACTTTTTGCCTATATAAAGAGAGCTTGTCTTTAGTTACTGGTAAAGAAAGAAGAGAGTGCTTTTGAGTGTTTAACCTTAGATCATTTATCCAAAGGCCTTTCTCTCAAGGGAGTTCATCCTCCAATCCACCCTCATCATTGATATTCAATAGAGTGGATTGGGGAATGAACTTCCGCATTCAAGGATCCTTCAGCTACTACCTTAATAGCAAATCATTACGCTGGGATACCATGAATGCATAAATGATTGGAATCGCTCTATCTTCCTAATAGGAAAATATGTTGAGAGTAGGATTCCATCATAACCTTGACCAAACCCATTCTCATATATTGGTACATCATTTGTGTTGCGAATCAAGGGAGCAGAAGATTCTTCATCAATAAGGAGGAGATCTTCGTCAACATGCCGAATGAGACTCATCCACTTATCTATAAGTATCTAGAGTCCAGAAGACCCTTTTATCATTCCTTTATAGAATTGGGCTTAAGGTGTTTCTGTAACACCCTAAAAATCGGGAGTCGAGCAAGAGCCCAAATCTCGAGTTCCAATGCATCACTTATGCAACATAAATAATGATGATTAAATGTTGTTTGTATTAGTGCCTTAAACATGAGTGAGACTATACCAAACCAACATATCATACTCCAGAGCAATTAAAGTTACACAAGCGGAAGACTGTGACATGTATAGAAAATGTATAAAAATAATAGTAAGTCCTCAGAGTATGATTATCACTAGGTTAAACAATTACAAGTTTAGTTTCAAAAGGTACAAAATAATAAAGTGTAATAGTTTTTATATAAAACTTTATAGCCCTGTTAGCGCAACTCCAGGTCTACATAGAGAGTTGCATATGAGAGAACTTCTCTTGGTCATCGTAGTAGTTCGGCTTTGCTCATAAGCATTGCCGTTACCTACATTTACAACAGAGTCCAGTTGGTGTTTAAACACCATCCCAGAATGTGAGAGTGAGTGATTAACTCAGTGGAGCTATAAAGCAAAGGTTAACATGTGATCAATTCAATTAAGCAGTAATGATAAAGCAATAAAATCAAGCATTCCTAAGTACTCTAGTTAATGTAACCATGATATGTATTAATGACGCATGCCCTCGCCTACACTCTCTCTTGCGACAACATCTAACGATCGCAGCATGCAACACTCCTGGTGTGCTCTATATCAACACCAACGGTATATGCAATGCGATGTTATGAGCGTAATTACCAAGTTCTTATTAGTCTTTTCATACAGCAGGATTGGGAAGCTAAGGTACCTCCCTTATATCATTTCTCAAACAATGATCCATTCTAAGGTCATCTGTCCTAGCTAGTCTGAAAAGGCCTAGCTATATGTCCTAGAGGGGGGGGGGGGGGGTAAATAGGACTATGCCAAATAAAAATTTATAACAGTGGAAATTAAAGGAATATAATAGCCAACAAGATAACTAAATAAACCACAATGCAAGATTGTAAAGCAACCTCAAAATTCAGATCTTGAGAGGTTGATGCAAATGTTGTTCTAAGGACAACCTTACATCAAAAACCAGAGTTTATGGTACGACAACCTGATTTCTAGAAAGGTCTTTGTATCAAGTCTCAAACCGAAGAGGAATAAAAAATAAATACAAACTGCACTAAAGAATAACTTGTAATCATAAATATATATTGTTCTAGGGACAACCATGCACCATAAAAATGACAGGACAACCTTACTGGAACAATCCAATATCAAGCTGATAAATGAATAGCAAGAAATAAATTCTAAACTATTACAACATTTCCCACAAAGCTTGAAATAAAAGATTACAACATTCACAACCACATGTACTTCCCTCAAATGAATAAACAAAGATATAAAATAAAAACCATTCAACCACAACACAAGGGATTATGTGGTTCGCCTGTGTGTACACCAACTGTTATATAACAACTACACAGAATGCTACTCCACTGCTAATATCCTCACACAGGGGATATTAACGTTCACTAACAATGTAGGTTTTCACAGGTTCACCAAAAACCTTTACAATTGTGTTTTTTTCTGTGGGCTTATACAATTAAAAAAAACCCCATTTCTGAGTTTTCCTGGCTCTCCTCAGATAACCAAAACAACGAGATTTTTCTGAAAAATCCCGAAAGAAACCAAAATAGAAAGGAATTTACAATTAAATGTAAAAAACCTGATTTTCCCCTTTGATGTAGCAGCCCGGAAGAACCAAGTCAGAGTAGATGATTGAATGTCCAAGTTCAATGTCCAGTACTTGATTACAAAGGTTCTAGTTCTAATTGATTTTAAAATTAAACCAACATAGGGCTAGCTTTAATTGATTTTGATTCCAAAGAAAGGGAAATAACAATTCCTCTTTTCAGATTAGATTGGAATACAAGAAACAAAATCAATTAAATAAAGCTAAAGAAAGAGAATATTAAATAAGTACACTTAGCTTAAAATGGAGCACAGACTTATCTCTCAGAAGGCTGGATTAATTAGCTTAAATTCTATATTTTATTCTGAGATTCATGCTCTATTTATAGCTGAGCAAAATATGTCTTCAACTGGTCTTAAGACTTCTACGACTGGTCGAAGAACCAACAGAATTTTAAAAAAATCGGGCGCGATAAGATTTTCAGTTGCACGACTGGTCGTGGGTACCCTATGACTGGTCGAAGTTCCCCTTCGACTGGTCGTAGGTTTCATACGACTGGTCAAAGATGGCCCAATTTTAACACTGTACTTTGAGTCGAAGAACCACGACCGGTCGAAGAACTAGTCGACACTGTTTATAAGACTGGTCGAAGAATAATAAAAAATTTCTAAAAATCCTCAACAACTTAGAATTGGTCGAGAAATTTTTTGGACTGGTCAAACCAGTGCTAGGACTAGTCGAATAAGATCTAGGACTAGCCTTAGAACAGATCAAAGTCACTTATAAAAGATATATAGATTATGTATCCAAAGTGACCTACTCTAAAGGTCAACCTAAGGTCAGTCATACCTCAATAGGAAGTAAAGACATTGAAACTTGAATACCAGTGACTTTGAGTATCATGAAGATTGAGTTCTTGAACTTGAGATCTTCAGCTTGAAAAACTTCTGAGAACTTGAACTTAAAAGCTTCTGAGATCTTCAACTTGAATAGCTTCCGAGAACTTGAAAGCTTCTGAAATCTTCACCTTCGAGATCTTCAACTTGAATAGCTTTCGAGAACTTGAAAGCTTCTAAAATCTTCACCTTCGAGATCTTCAACTTAAATAGTTGTGCTTGTCTACTCGAAGCCAATCTTATGTATTGAATAGATCTTTTGTTCATCACATAAACAAGTTTCAAAGTAGTGTCTTTATCATCACAAATTTGACAATCACAAGGGGCTATTCACTATAGCACTTACATAGTCTCATACGATGTTGCAGTTCCAGGTCGCTACAAGGGCTCGTTACCTCAATGCAGGCCTAGCTTATATTCTTGTTGTCCTATTTCAGTTCAACGGTCACCGGTGCTCGATCAGGGTCACAAGTACTCTGACATGTGTTAAAAATTTTTCTGATCCGAGGGTGTAATTAGGTCAAAATATAATGGTCTGCATCCTTAAATTCGGCTTGCAAGTGAATTGACTCCATTCACTTAAGTTTCAGTTCATTTTCTAAAGATATTTACGTTTCTCACACACTTCGCTCCGAGCTCAAGTTGTGCATTTCTGAGTACTATTAGGACTTAATTTTTGAGGTGGTTGTCAAGTCCAGTAAGGCAGTCATAATCATATAGCTTCGGGATAATTGAACTTTCGACGTGTGGTCCAGGTTCAATATGGAGTTTCATGATGCTCTCAAGAGCAATTAGGTGTTGAGATGGATCTTATGCTTTTAGGTAATGTAACATTATTGATCCTGTAGATTTTGGGTCTTACAGATCGTATTTAAACTGATTAGGGCTAATTTCACAGGTGACATAGTTTAGTACTGGTAAATTCTTTCTTAATTTCTAAAGGATTTGATCTTTAGTGATTTCTGCCTAAGGTGGTACTCGGGTCTTTGTACGAATTTTTTCGAGACATTACAATTTCTCACCCTTGCAGCTCCTCAAGAAGGCCTCCAGCGGGAGTGTATGTGGTGGGTGCATTGTGTGGACCCTTATTCTGTGGAGAGCATAAATATCTGGTTGAAGGTGAACTAGTCAAAACCTTAGGTTTGAGGTGAACCGCAGTGAAACCTCGGGTCTGGGGCAAATCGCGTAAAACCTTTGTAGGGTCTTATGGAAGATCCTTGGCCGGTGTGCCTAAAAGTGGGTGCGATGTGTTGACCCTTGCTTGTGAGAGCATAAACAGTCAGCCTCAGTGTAGGTTGTAAAGGTTGAAAGTGAACCTGATTTAAAACCTTAGGTTAGAGGTGAACCGCTGTGAAACCTCCTTAGTGAAATTCCATACACTCAAGGGTTGAGTGTGGTTACTGGGAGTGGAGTAGACAAGTAGTTGAACCACTATAAAAATGACTATTTGTGACTGCTATTCTTTTGTGTGTGCGATTTACTTCAATACTTTCATATTTATATATCTGAGATCACACCTCACACACATACACAGTCATATCCATCATAAACTAAGTTACATATTATTATTTCTTGAATAGTTTATGATTGGATCCTCTATCGGGCTTGGAAGCCAGTAGAGTTATTTTTAAGTAATCCTAATAAATGCATATTGATAAGGATTAGTGTAATAGGATTTTTAAGTAAATTATAAAAACTTTAAAAAGTCCAATTCAACCCCCTCTAGGACATATTAGCATATTCCAACTTCAACTAAAGCGATCTTCACCGCTAGTTCATAATTATCGAGGCCGACTCTGATTGACGAGGCTGATTGTCGAGGTCGGATATCGAGGCCGATTGCCGAGGCCCATATGTATATGCGGCCCATATTTGAGGCCCATTTTGATGAGCATTCGGCCTCGACTTAATGCATTTGAGGCCTATGTAATGTATATGAGGCCTATGTGATGAGGCCCATTATGTTACATTTGAGAGTCAGGCGATGGAGCCCATTGTGTTGTATATTGGGCCCATATGAGAGGCCCATCATGATGAATATTAAACTCATGATTGAAGCCCATGGTATTATATATTAGGCCCTTGTGTGAGGCCATGGGTCCACTATATGTTAGGCTCTATGTAGGCCATTCTTTGGAGGTAATGTTGGTTAAATATCCACATTGTCGAGGTCAATTAACGATGTCGGTTATTGATACCGATTATGAGTATGTGATAGCATAGCATCATGATACATGCCCATACGTATCATTTGCATATTTATTATGAGATGTGGTTGACCAGTGCATATATCGTTGGGCAGGTTGTTATGAGACTCTCTGATAGGCGGAGGTTGTCTCACATGAGCATACGGTATGCACAAGATTGATGCGTAACTGGATTGTATGACTCATGCATCTAACATTATGTGTTGTAATTACTATATGCCCTGGCGACATCAGGGCCGTAGCCTCTATAGGCATATCGTGGATGGCCAGATGGAACACCAGAAATATGTTATTAGCATCGGGCTGCCATAGATGGCCCTAGATGAAAATTCTTAATCCCTCTTGGTACCAGAGGATGCCACAACGACCGATTGGATATATATGAGCGTATGAAGGCCGTGTCTCCTACTGTGTCGTGGTCGGTTAGGGGGGTGTGACCTTACCCACCTAAGGGAGTAAGCATAGTTAGGTTGAGTTTGAATAACTCGTGAATGGGTCTGCTATCGATGTGACGGGTAGATATTGGCCGACTATTGGCCAGGCGGATAGTGAGGTCTTTTTCACTTATCCAGTTGTGCACTTGATGGGGTGGTAAGCTGGTGTAAAGTGTACTAAACTTCGGCGATGATCCCAGAGATGAACAATACTGATATATGGACTTATTAGGAAAGAGTTACATATTCATTCATTCACTATCTACTCATGTTAGTGGTGCGTAACTATTTATTACATGTGCCTTCGCAAAGGCTAGGATTTCAGTTGGGGCGTGTGACTAACCTGAGATCAGGAGTTTCCCACATTGAGTCTGACTATCCAAATTTAGGTATGCGACTAGTTTGGATAGAAGTCCCTTGTGATGGACCTCATAGCATGTGATACTACGTACTATCATCCTGACTTCACACTCTAACATGGTTATTCCATTCACACCACATATTACATTACATCCAGGGCATATGGTATTTTGGGTTACCATGTTTCTACATTTATATGGTCTAGATATGGCATCTGATATTTAGTTCTTATGACTCCTCATTTTCATAGTTGATCTGTATTGTGTATTCTGATATTGTTTGACTCATGGACTTGTTAATATTTTCGCTTACTCTGATATCGTATGATTCATGATTTTACCTGAATTTTTGACATTGTATGATTGTGATGTTGTATTTGTGTACTTGGCACTTATCTTGCGCACACACTTTCACCACCCTCTAAGCTTTCTATAAGCTTATGCATGATAGATGCGTGCAAGAGATGATATGATGATGATGTTACATATGTATTTTCAAGCTTTCTATGAGCTTGAAGCATGTAGCTGACTTCTGGAGTTTTGATTTTAACATATGTATTTCCTTTTCAGCATTGTATTCAAATATTTATATTAGTGGATATATGATGATGATGTTACCTTTGTGATTTAGGTAAACTTGTAGTTATGCCTTTTAAGAGATAAATGCGTATTAAAAAATTCTCCTTATAAGATCTTAGGATCGGAACCTAACATATGGGCACTGAGAGCCGAAAATGAAAAACTACGGAGGCTCTCGGCACCGGATTCGGCAATCGAGATTCCTGTAAATCCGATTTTTGTGTTTGAGGCGTGACAGAAGTTGGTATCAGAGCATAACTTGAGAATACCTAAGGATAATATTACATATCTACTGATAGATACCCTACACTTTATGATTGTTGAGAACTTAGAATGATTAAGTCCCCTAGTTTGAATAACTTAGAGACTTTCTGATAAAGCTCACCATCGTGTGTATATTCGAGAGTATTTAAGGATAATAGGTGCCTTTGTTCCTTCTATAGGACATGCCACCCAGGAGAATGACGCGAGCGACTCCCACTCTACCACCAAAGATCCCTGCTCCCCAGCTTGAGGATGTCATTCCTCCACTTGAGAATGGTGTGGATCCGACCGTACCCATGAGTGTATCCCAGTTACAGCAGATATTGCAAGCTATGATGGCCGCCCTTCAGGGGCAAGGCAAGCACCCCGTTGTTTTGCCAGCCCAAGCAGAGGAGTGCACGAACGCCCTTCTTCTAAAATTTCGACAGCTCGATCCCCCGCGTTTCTAAGGCGAGACAGATCCGACAACAACTGAGAAATGACGCTCCGATGTGGAGAAGATTTTTTATACTATGACATGTACGACCCAGCAACGAGTCCGTTTGGCCGTATTTCTTCTCCAGGGTGAGGCTAAGCACTGGTGGACCACCATTACTGGTGTTGCAGGGCCTGATTATGTCTGGACATGGGAGGATTTTATTGATCGATTCGAGCAGCAGTACTTCCTCGACCACATTCGTCGTCAGAGAGCTTTAGAGTTCGAGACTCTAGTGCAGGGGAACATATTTGTGGCACTATCGAAGTTCACGCCGTATTTGGTTGATGATGAGGGATGAAAGACCCGCCGTTTTGAAAACGACTTACATTATGGTCTCCAAGGCCGTGTTGTTGGGCATGAGCTCCCAACTTTTAAGAAGGTAGTACGGAGGGCCCAAATTTATGAGGACGAGTGGGTCAGTTCGCAGAAGGATTGCGACCAAAGAAGAGACCGGAAGAGGCAGGTCCCCTCCAGTAACTCCTAGCAGCACCAGCATCGACGGCTACCAAGGCATAGGAATCGCTCATCCATCCGAGCATCGACAGCACCCCTGGCACTGCCTCTAAGGTAGTTCATCGGTGTCTATCATGGGTGCAGCGAGACGAGACACCATTGGTCGGAGTGTTCCCGCCTTCAGCACAAGCAGTAACGACAACAACTCCTACCATCGGGACCCCAATAGCAGTCGCGATAATAACAACCACAGAGAAGACACATACCTCCCCAACAGGCACAGGACAGACTTTATGTAGCCCATAAGACCCTTAGTCGTCAGAAGGAGTTGTCGACGATTCACACGACCAGTTCATAGGACCGTATTATTAGATTAATCATTAATAAAATTCTGAGGCTGCAAGGTATCCTAGTTTCAATCATTTCTAATCCAAGATCTGAAGTTCAGCAGGGTCACCATTCTGTTGATGAGGCATCTTGGGAGTGTGAGGCCGAGATTTTAGAGTGTTATCCCCATCTCTTTGATGATTGTTTATATGTTGTATCTTATATGTTGTCTCTAATTTTATATGATAATGTTATGTTTCCTCTTTCCTTATGAGTTATGTCTAGTTGCATAATTGTGTAAAATTTAAGGATGAAATTCTTATTTGGAGAGGAGAGTTATAAGACCTGTATCCTAGATCGTACCGTTCCGTAGGCTTCCATGATTCTCCAGGTCGAATTTCGGCAACCCTCGACCTGTATCCGACGTTTGTGCGTGATCCTAAGACGAGTCCTGCATATCGGAGTTGACTAGACTCGAAACTTATACTCTAGCGACCGCACCATCGCTGCTATTCCAATGCCACAACTCACGCACCGATCCGATACCCAGACCAGGAGATGTGGGCCAGCATTCATTTGGAAGAAACGCCGCACGTTACGAATTCTGAGAGAATCTCTATAATATGTCCCATCAATCAATCAATCAAGTACATTTTATACCATAAGTACAAGCAACTCATCCCTTTTCCTTTCTCAAAGTCAACTCTCTCTCTCTCTCTCTCTCTCTCTCTCTCTCTCTCTCTCTCTCTCTCTCCCTCTTTCACCCAAATTTCAACCAAGCCTATACCCTAACCATCCTTTCCTTACAATAACCACTCCATCCATCCCTTTCATCCATTATTTCTCTCCTTTTCTCATGTTTATCTTTATTCTCCAACCCCAAGAGCAACACCGAACGTCCAAGCTCACTCTCTTAAATCTAAGTGTGGCCCACTTTCTCACTCTCCCATCTCCCATCTCAACCATTCATTCATCATCTACCTCCATCAAAATTGAAGGCAATAAGCATAGGAGTCCAAGGAGCTAAAGAAGAAGGGCGATAAGTGGTTGATCCACCGTTGATCCTTATTTTAAGGCCTACTTGTATGTGGAACCCATTTTGATGTATGTGATGTAATCATGAGGGACCCATAGTGGCGGAGTCCGTCTACCATCGTTTCTCTCTCTCTCTCTCTCTCTCTCTCTCTCTCTCTCTCCTTGTATAGCGATGATGATGAAACGGTGTGTGACCCACCTGGTATGTGTGTGTGGCCCACCATGAAGTATATATCTTTATCTATGTCGTCCATCAAGTGACCCACATGGCAGTTTGCTTGGACAGGCCCGAATGAAGGAAAATACAAATATCAACTTGATCCAAGAGTGTGACCCACCTGATGTGGGGCCACCGTGTTGCGTAGGGCCACCCAAACTGTCCATTCATGTGGGGCCTACTATGATGGATGAATTTTCATCTTGGCCATCCGTCCAACGTCCAGAGACGCTCGACGCTAGCAGCCCTCACTCTCTCTCTCACACACACGTATACAGATATATATATATATATAATATTGTTATAGTATATAATATAATATAATACCTTTTGCTGGTGGGCCACTTCCACGTGGAACCCACCTTTATAATAAAAAAAACTACACCATCTAGACTTATTTAGATGGTGGAATCTGGGCTACCCTTATATATATATATATATATATATATATATATATATATATATATATATATATATATATATATATATATATATATATATATATATATATATATATATATATATATATATATATATATATTACGTTATATATATAATATATCATATTATATTATATTGTATCTCTGGTGGGCCATTCCACGTGAGACCCACCTGTAACGTGTAAATCACCACCATCCAGAGAGGTTTGGACGATGGCAATGCCTGCCTCTGATGTATATATAAATATATATAATATTTAGTATTATACACACACACACACACACACACACATATATATATATATATTATAATAGAGGTGGGCCACTACGTGGACCGCACGATGATGTATGATTTTATCTACACCGTCTAGTTACTGGATGGTGCAGTTGACCTGATCTCCAACCGTCCATCCCTCTTACTGTGACGGGCAGGAGCTTTGAGCAGCTACCTTGGTGACGTGCTGGGTGCAGCACGGCCCCACCACTGATGCATGTGTTGCATCCAAACCGTCCATTTATTTGGTGAGTTCGTCCTAAAGGCTTGAGACTAAAAATAAGACAAATCCAGTTATCAGGTGGACCACACTACAAAAAACAGTGGGTTTGATCATCTACCATTGAAATCCCTTTTGGGATTATAGAAGTTTTGAATCAATATGATATTTGTCTTTCCTCTAAATCTAGGTCTTTATGACCTTATGAACAGACTGGATGGGAAATAATCCTTATGGTGGGGCCCACTGGAATTTAACGATGGAAATCTTTATCACCCCTATTATTTGTGATATGGTCCAGATGATCCTTTGGATATGATTTTTAAATAATGCTCTAAAATGATCTCTAACAATGGATGAAAGGTGTAGTTGGTACGACCCATTGGTATGACCCATTTGATGTATTTGGGGCCTACTTGATGAGGCCTGATGAGATGTATTTGAGGCCCATTTGGTATGACCAATTTGATGTATTTTGGGCCCACTTGATAAGGCCTAATATGATGTATTTTGGGCCCACATGATCTGGCCCATTTGATGTATATGAGCCCATTGGAGTGGCCCACTTGACTCAGCCCATTCGACTCGGCCCATTTGTGTCGGCCCATTTGATTGGCCCAAATGATTTAGCCCATTTGTACCGTCCCATTTGATTCGACTCGTTGATACAGCCCGATGTTATATACATTGGCCTATGGGTTGTGGCCCTTGGTGATGTATATTAGGCCCATGTATGCAGCCTGTCGTGTTATGTGTATTGTATATTTATGTTGTCCATTCGTGTGGCCTGCCGTGTTGTATGCATTGTATATCTATGTCGTCCATTTGTGCGGCTCATAGTGATGTATTTGTGGCCCATATGATGGGGCCCAATGTCGTATCTTACGACCCATCCATGAGATCCATCATGATGTATCTTTGGCCCAGGTGCAGGTGTCACGCCCCAAATTCGAAAATCGGATTCACAGGAATCCCGATCGCCGAATCCGGTGCCGACGGCCTCCATAGTACCCCATTCTCGGCTCCTAGCATTCATATGCCAGATTTTCGATCCTAGGATCCTACAAGGAGGATTTTTTTTTTGTACATTTAACTAGTAATAAGCATAACCACAAGTTTACCCAAATCATAAAGGCAACATTATCATCACATATCCACTAATATAATCAATTGAATACAATGCTGAAAGGGAAATATATATGTCAAAATCAAAGCTCCAGAAAACAGCTACACGCTCCAAGCTCAATGCTGCTGCAACCTAACATCACCTGCACGTATCTATCATGCATAAGCTTATAGAAAGCTTAGAGGGTGGTGTAAGTGTGTGCACGAGATAAGTGTCAAGTATTCAATAGAATATCATAATCATACAATACTGAAAAGCTATTAATCAATAAACCATACAATGACTGAATAAGCAGAAACACTGATAAGAGTAAGAATTATCAGCGTCAACAGAAAGACTGACAAGATTATAATCATGCGATAATAGAATAAGCGGAAATATGAACAAGTCCATAAGTTAATCAATATCAGAATACGCAATATAGGACAGCTATGCAAATGATGAGTCATAGATAATCAAATGTCGAATGACAATGATATAATGTAATACACAATTCGAAAGAGCTAACAAATATCATCACTCTCATCTAAGTCATAGGAATACAGAAACATAGCAACCCATAATGCCACACGCCGAAGATGTAATGGAATATGCAGTATATGATGCTAATGGAATGACCATGCTGGAGTGTGATGTCGGGATGATAGTACGTAGTATCGCAGGCTACGGGGTCCACCATAAGGAACCTCTATCCAAACCAGTCTCATACCTAAATTTGGATAGTCTGACTCAACGTGGTAAACTCCTGATTTCAGGTTAGTCGCATGCTCAACCGAAATCCTTGCCATAACGAAGATACACAATAATTAGTTACGCACCACTAGCCCGAGTGGATAGTGAATGGATGAATGAATGAGTATGAAACTCCTACTCAGTAGCCTATCAGCATAGTAGCTTGCCAACTACCGGTAGCTCGCCTAGTGTGGTAGCTCACCCAGGCCTCAACCCTGCCCACATCACACCCGCCCACATCAGCGTTCGCCCACGTGTGCCCGTCCACATGCACAACAGTGACTGGGTGTCATAATATTATGTCAGTCCTCATATCAGTACAGTTTCTCTCTGAAAAAATCACCGGGGTCTATTACACTTCACACCACCTGCCGCCCTAATCAAGCGCACAATTGGGTAAGTGAAAAAGACCTCACTATCCGCCAATCAGTAGTCTGCCAATACCTACCCGGCTCACCGATAGTGGACCCATTCCTCGAGCTGGTCAAACTCAGCCTAGCCATGCCTACTCCCTCGGGCAGGTAAGGTCGCACCCCCTTCCAACCGACCACGACACAGTGGAGAGCGCAGCCATCTAGTAATCGGCACTCAATGCTCATCTACCCACTCGGTCTAGACGTTGGAGCATCCTCTAGAACCAAGAGGGTGTTTAGGGATTTTCACTCAGGGCCATCTATGGCGGCCCGATGCTTGAACAGATTTTCGGTGTCTCATCTGGCCATCCACGATATGCCTGTGGAGGCTACGACCTTGATGTCACTAGGGCGTACAGTAATCACAAAATAATGCAAGATGCATGAGTCATACAATCCAATCATGCATCAATCCTGTGCATGTCATGCACTCATGTGAGATAATCTCCACCTATCAGGGAGTCTCACATCATCCTGCCCAATGACATATGCAATGGTTAATCACATCTCATAACAAACATGCAGATGATGCGAATGGGCATGTATCATGATGTTATGATGTCACATACTCATAAACAGTATCAATAACTGGCGTCGACAATGTGGACTTTTAACCAACATTGTCTCCAAGGAATGGTCTACATAGAATCAAATATATAATGGGCACATGGCCTCACACAAGGGCCAAATATACGAAACATGTGGGCCCTGGTCATGGGCTTAACACATATTACAATCGGTCTTGCCCATAGGCCTTAAATACATCTGGATGGGTCGCACCCATGGGCCTCAGATATATCACAATGGGCCTCAAATATACTTCACAGGTGAGTCACATACCTGGGTCTAATACACATCAGTATGGGCTACATCACATAGGCCTAATATACATCACTATAGCCACAACCCATGGGCTTTAAATACACAATAGGTGGGCCCTACACATGGGCCTCAAATATATACCACGGGTGAGCCTCAATGGACGGGTCACCAATACAACAGGATGGGCCAATGACATGGACTCCAAAAATATATCGAATAGGCCGCACCAATTAGGCCTTACATACGTTGAAATGGGCCATGACCCATGGGCCTTGCATACATCACAATGGGCCTTGCAACATGGGTCTCATATATATTTAAAGTGAGCCTCAACAACGGGCCTCATACACATCAAGGTGGGGCCTAAACAACAGGCCTCATACACATCAAGGTGGGCCTCAACAACAGGCCTCATACACATCAAGGTGGGCCTCAACAACGGGCCTCATATATGGCCTTAGCAACAGGCCACAAATATATCAAGATGGGCCTAATCAATCATATGGGCTAAATTAATCAAATGGTCGATAAGAGCGGGCCGATCAAATGGACCGATACAAATGGGCTGTGTGTCATGGAGTTATATTAAGCATGTTATAAAGTAATGCCCTATTCTTATAACGTAGCTGGCCTAGATGGCTTGCATACAACAAGTACGGGCCTACCAATGGGCCCTAGGGAGAGTCGTAATGTGGACATTTAACTAACATTATACTCGCAATGTGGACGTCAAACCAACATTGCTCCCAAGGTGTAGCCCGTAGTGAATAACATTACGTAAACCAGGTTGGGATCACACATTATAATGGACCTTAGGTACACCCCATTGGGCCTTAAATACATCAAATGGGCCATGTCATATGGGCCTTTTACTCATCAAATGGGCCACATCAATGGGCCGCACCAATGGGCCTTATGTGCATTGCAATGGGTCATAACCCGTGGGCCTTAGATTGCATCAAATGGTTCTCGACCCATGGGCCTTATACATATCAAATGGGCCTAATCACATGGGCTTTAAAATACATCAAATGGGTCCAATCCCATGGACCTTAGAACACATCAAATGGGTCCACTCTATGGGCCTTAAATTACATCAAATGGGCCTAATCTCATGGGCCTTGGAACACATCAAATGGGTCCACTCTTTGGGCCTTAAATAGTTCAACAACTAGCTACATTCATGGATCCAATTAAATTCAACTGTGGTGGGCCTCAAAAGTGTATTCATTAAGCCCAACATTTAAGGAACTAAAGGTATAAATCATTCCCTCTAAGATCTTTATAATATGGTGGGCCCCACTCCTCAAAATTTTAGCCCAAGGCCAGCATAATTATAACATGTTGTTGTCCTAAATTTGGGCACTCCATTGGAGTGGGTCCAAGGCCTCTAAAACTCTAAAAATTGAGGGCCAAGGTCCCTCATCATGCATACAATGAGAGGAAACCCAAAAAGGTGGCCCACCATCAGAAGAAATATTTTTGAATTATGATTTTTTATCAAGGCATATTGCTGGACTGCATAACAGAAAAAATCTGGGAGTCCAACCATCTTGGCCCATTCTTTTGGATACCCAAACGGGGTCACTTGAGGCTGAAATTTCACAGAGTGACACGTCCATAAGTGGGCTACTCCCTCACAAAATTTCATAATTTTTAGATATCTCTAAGTATTTTAATTAATTTAAACCATACAGACTGTTAAAAAAAATCAGACAGACCTGGACGTCCCAACGTGGTGGGCCAGTCCGGC
Source organism: Magnolia kwangsiensis (assembly GCA_037074715.1). NCBI lineage: Eukaryota > Viridiplantae > Streptophyta > Magnoliopsida > Magnoliales > Magnoliaceae > Magnolia > Magnolia kwangsiensis. Next base: position 48,590,237 of record CM073588.1, read on the forward strand.
CCTCACCACGGTATGTACAGGGGTTCATTGGCCCTGAAATTTAGTAGGTGAGTTATAATATAAGTGAAACACACTTCTAAAAAATTTTAGAATTTTTGGACATCTGTAAATATTTTAATTCATTTACATAAATCAATTTGTCCTGAAAATCAGACTGATCTGGACACCATATTATAATGGGCCGGTCCCGCCATCACCATGGTGTGTACAGGCGTCTATTAGCCCCAAAATTTTGTAGGTGGGTCCTAACATAAGTAGTTCACCCCTCTGAAAATTTTTATAATTTTTAAACACCCATAGGTATTTTAATAAATTTCAAAAATCTAACTATCTATGATGGAATGTTGCTAAAACCGTGCAGAAAATCCAGACTATCCACCTCACTTGGACCACACCTTTGGGACCCCAATGAAGGTCAGTTGGGGCTAAAATTTGGGGGACATAAAGATGAGATCCCCACCTTTCAGAAAAGTATATTTAATAGGTATGAATAGTCCCCCAAATAGTCCCAAAATCTGGTCCCAAAACAACCAGAAACTGTCCAAAAAATTCTGGATAGCGACATGTACTTAGATAAAAATTTATTATATAAGTTAAATAAAAAGGGAAATACATTAATGGACCACACACATCAGGAAATAAAATGAGGAAAAATAGAGATAGAAGGATAATCCGGCCATAGGAAAAGGGGCTCCGCCACTATTGAGTCCTCCCAAGATCAATCACACCCGCACATCATACCTAGATTTACATTTACAACATGGATCTTGCACATGCATGGCCTATAATTAAAATGCATGGTGAGGATGTCATCTCCACCATTGTTATAAGGTGTAGATGACCCAAACATAATATGATATGAAATAAAACTACCATGATGGGGCCCATAGAGAAAGGCCCTATGCATGGATCATGCATGCATAAGGTAGGCCATTAGGCCACAACCATGGGATTGTGTGGGATCTCCACCATTGATTGGTGGGTCCTACACTTCCCTCATGAAAGAAAGAAAACATCTAGGATATAAAAATTAGATTTTTTACATCTAGAGGAGCACCCACCATTCGATCTTCTTGCTCCTATGAGTTCCTTAGTACCTTAGCTTTGATTCCAATGGAGGAGATGGGGAATGGATGGTTAGGATGGGAGATCATGGGGTAGGAAAGTGGGCCACACTTGAAGTTTTGAAAGAGAGGGAGAGGCTTGGAGAATTCTCATACGTATGGGATTTCTCTCCTTAGATTTTTTTGAGTTTGAAAATGAGAAAGAGAGAGAGAGAGTTGTAAAGGGAGAGAGAGATGGGTGATTTATGTGGTGAGTGATGGGTGTAAGAAAATCTTGACTTTTATGGCCATTTGTGTAAGAAAAGCATGGGTGGTGTAAGAACTTTTTGACTTTGAGGGCTTTTGGTGTAAGAGAGGTATGGGCTTGTAAGAGATTCTTTACTTTTGTAGTTGCTTAGGAATGGGTGAAAGGTGATGTGTACTTGACATGTGATGGATTGATGGGATTGATGTGACACCTCGTAAAGATTCTCTTGAGTTTCGCAATGCACGGAGTTTTCTTCGCACCGAACGTTGGCCCACATCTCTTGACCAGGGTATCGCCTTGGCGCGCAAGTCATGGCATCGGAACCGCAGCGACAGCACGGTCGCTATGGTAAAGTTCTTAGATTGAGTCGATACGGGTTGACGGCATACGAATCAGGGTCGCACGCAAATATTGGTTAAGGGTCGAAGGTTGCCGAAATTCAACCGGTAAGACCGCGGAAGTCTATGGAACGGTACAGTCTAGGATACGGGGCTTACAGCAGGGCCCACCTGTTGTGTAGATGAGGCCTATGTTATGTATTTGAGGCCCTGGTGCTAGGCTGTGACGCCCCGGTCACTACTTCATGTGGGCGGGCACATGTGGTAGTTGTGACGCCCCGGTCACTACTTCATGTGGGCGGGCACATGTGGGCGGGCCCTAAGGAAGGCTGGTAGGCTACTGTCCTGGGTGAGCTACTGTTGCAGTTGACTATAGCGTAATTTGTCCCACATCGGAAGAATTGTCTAGAGTTGCGGTGGTTATATGTGGGGTTCCTCCCTTAACAGACATGATGCGTTTTAAAGTCGTGAGCCCACCGGGCAAAGCGAACAATATCATGTGCTGTGGGGGTGGACCTTACAAATGGTATCAGAGCTGAGGACGGCTCTGCCCTCGGTGGGGGATAATGTGACGCCCCGGTCAGTACCACATGTGCCCGCCCACATGAAGTAGTGACCGGGGCGTCACATTATCCCCCATTGAGGGCAAAGCCATCCTCGGCTCTGATACCATTTGTAAGGTCCACCCCTACAGCACATGATATTGTCCGCTTTGCTCGGTGGGCTCACGACTTTAAAACGCGTCATGTCTGTTAAGGGAGGAACCCCACATATAACCACCGCAACTCTAGACAATTCTTCCGATGTGGGACAAGTTACGCTATAGTCAACTGCAACAGTAGCTCGCCCAGCACAGTAGCCTGCCAGCCTTCCTTGGGGCCCCCCCACATGTGCCCGCCCACATGAAGTAGTGACCGGGGCGTCACATGGGCCCACCTGTTGTGTATTTAAGGCCCGATGTGACATGTAATTTTTTTATGATGTATGTAATGATGTTTATGTGGGCCACTCCTTGGGAGCAATGTTGGTTAAATGTCTACATTGATGGGCAATGATAGTTTAATATCCACATTATGACCTTTTCTTAGGCCTTATTAGGCCTATTCTTATCTAGGTTGATTATCATGACCGTTTGCCAATTCTGATTTTCATGGTCGATTGCCGATTCCGATTGTCGTGGCCGATTATCATTTCGATTTTCATGGTCAATTGTCGATTCCGATTCTGATTATCGAGGTCGACTCTAATTGACGAGGCCGATTGTCGAGGCCAGATATTGAGGCCGATTGTTGAGGCCAGATATTGAGGCCGATTACCGAGGCCTATTGTGATGTATATACGGCCCGTATTTGAGGCTCATTCTGATGAGCGTTCGACCTCAGCTTGATGCATTTGAGGCCTATGTAATGTATGTGAGGCCTATGTGATGAGGCCCATTGTGTTACATTTGAGGGTCAGGTGATGGAACTCGTTGTGTTGTATATTCGGCCCATGTGAGAGGCCCATCGTGATGTATATTAAACTCTTGAGTGGGGGCCATGGTGTTGTATATTAGGCCCTTATGTGAGGCCATGGATCCACTATATGCTAGACTCTATGCGGGTCATTCCTTGGAAGCAATGTTAGTTAAATGTCCACATTATCGAGGCCGATTGACGATGTCAGTTATTGATATCGATTATAAGTATGTGACAGCATAACATCATAATACATGCCCATATGCATCATCTACATGTCTGTTATGAGATGTGATTGACCATTGCATATATCGTTGAACAGATTGTTATGAGACTCCCTGATAGGCGGAGGTTGTCTCACATGAGCGCACGGTATGCGCAAGATTGATGCATGACTGGATTGTATGACTCATGTATCTGGTATTGTATGTTGTGATTACTGTATGCCCTAACGATATCAGGGTCATAGCCTTCACAGGTATATCATGGATGACCAGATGTGACACTAAAAATATGTTATTAGCATCGGGCTTCCATAGATGGCCTTGGGTGAAAATTCTTAAACCCTCTTGGTACCGGAGGACGCCCCAACATCGAAACCAAGTGGATATATATGAGCGCATGAGGGCCGTATACCAGTAGGCCGCATCTCTCACTTTGTCGTGGTTGGTTGGGAGGGAGTGTGACCTTACCCGCCTAAGGGAGTAGGTATAGCCAGGCTGATTTTGACCAGCTTATGAATAGGTCCGCTATCGACGTGCCGGGTAGATATTTGCCGACTACTGGCCAGGCAGATAGTGAAGTCTTTTTCACTTACCTAGTTGTGCGCTTAATGGGGCGACAAGCTGGTGTAGAGTGTACTAGACCCTGGTAATGATCTCAAAGATGAACAGTACTGATATGTGGACTTATTGGGTAAGAGTTACATATTTATGCATTCATTCATTCACTATCCACTTGGGCTGGTGGTGCATAACTATTTGTTACCTATGCCTTCGCAAAGGCTAGGATTTCAGTTGGGGCGCGCGACTAACCTGAGATCAGGAGTTTACCACATTAAGTCTGACTATCCAAATTTAAGTATGAGACTGATTTGGATAGAAGTCCCTTGTGATGGACCCCGTAGCCTGTGATACTATGTACTATCATCCCGACTTCACACTCCAGCATGGTCATTCCATTCACACCGCATATTGCATTACATCCACAACATATGGTATTTTGGGTTGTTGTATTTCTGCATTTATATGGTCTAGATACGGCATCTGATATTTAGTTCTTATGAATCCTCATTTGCATAACTGATCTGTATTGTGTACTCTGATATTGTTTGATTCATGGACTTGTCAGTATTTTCGCTTACTCTGATATCCTATGATTCATGATTTTACCTGTATTTTTAACATTGTATGATTGTGACGTTGTATTTGTGTGCTTGACACTTATCTTGCGCACACACTTTCACCACCCTCTAAGCTTTCTATAAGCTTATGCACGATAGATGCGTGCAGGAGATGATAGGTTGCAGTAGTGTGGAGCTTGGAGCATGTAGATGACTTCTGGAGTTTTGATTTTAACATATGTATTTTCCTTTCAGCACTGTATTCAAATATTTATATTAGTGGATATATCATGATGATGTTGCCTTTATGATTGGGGTAAACTTGTGGTTATACCTTTTACGAGATAAATGCACATTGAAAAATTCTCCTTGTATGATCCCAGGATCGAAACTTGGCATATGGGCGCTGGGAGCCGAAAATGGGACAATACGGAGGCTTTCGGTACCGGATTCGACAATTTAGATTCCTATGAATCCGATTTCTGAGTTTGGGACGTGACAAAAACTATAGCATTTTAGAAGTTTTTGAAGATCTAAAGATCAGATCGATGTCCAAACAAACTCAGCCATGGCTTGGACCAAAATTGGAAAAGATAGACTTATCAGTCCGATCATATTTTTTCTCCCACACCTTATTCGGAATCAAGAGAATGGAAGAACTAGATATAAAATTTAGACTGATCAGTACCGATCAAAGGTTTTAGAGATCTTAATGTGATGGATCATGTCCATCTACTCCCTTTAACACTCCAAACCATCAAGACTGTGAGATCTTGCGGATGAGCCACCTTAATTTCTTAAAGGGGTCCATTCTAGATCATCCCATGAGGTTCCCATAACTCAATCTATTGACCTAGATCCAGATGATTTTTGGAGTTGTAAGGCTTAATATTTAGTGGGCACGAAGATCTTTGCGATTAATCATCTATAAGAAGAAGAGTTGGGCAGCTAGTAAGTCTAGGTCGAGTTAGAACTCTTTCTTTCCGATACATGCTGGTGGTTTCAAAGATTCCAATAGCTAAGTTAGTGACTAAAACATGAAGGATCCAGAAACAATAAGAAACACTTAGTAGGGGTTTCACCACCTCAACAATTTATAAAAGGAGCGATTGAAGAAGAGCTAGAGGCCTTATGCCAAACACATTAGTCTATCTTTTATTTTTATCTTTTCTTTCTCAGCATAGTTTTGCTTAGTTTAACTATAGCCTAGTGGCTCTTGCTAAAATACTTGAGGATTAGATATAATTTTTTTACAACCTTAAGTTGTATATCATGGTCTTTTAAATTCCGATTTGGTTGATCACACTCGCCTCGATTTATCTATTCAAATAAGGGTTTTGAGTATTTATCCCTTTTAATTTTTATTTATTCATTTGCTTGTCTCATAAGTTGTTGGTTGTAATAAACATAATTTTATAATACTTAATGAAATCGGCTACATTTCACTTTATTTAATTTGAATGTATATCTTCATTCATTTGAGAAGTGTTTCGAATTTAAAGTGTTAGTAAAAGAACAAGTCCTTAAGGTCGTAGACTCACGTCTATTGTCAAAAGGAAAAAAAAGAACTTATTTAAAGAGATTAGATTCCTTTCTTTTTACTAATCGCCTGAACGAAACACAATATTAGTGACTAAGAGGACTTTGGATCTTTGATCCTAGTCTCTAATCTTTCTGTCATGGTGAAGGGGACACCAACAATTCAATCAACCCTTGAGTCAGGTAGACTCTGACATGCCCGCACATTCTGCTCACACACTCGTGTATCCAATATAGACCCCTATCACATGAGTGATGTTTAATAGAATTGGAGTGCAGAAAGCTTGAATTGGAGTGGAAAAAACTAATTATTGTGATTCTTAGGGAATGAGAAATCAATGGCCGGCCCTTCGTGATGAACCATATAAATCAATGATTAGAGTTCTCTAATATAATTAATATGGTTCATTTTCTTAGTGAATGATTAGATAGATATGATAATCCAATCACTTTTTAAATTGATGCCAATCAAATGTACACGCACATGATAGACAATCTAAATCAATGATATATATATATATATATATATATATATATATATATATATATATATATATATATATATATATATATATATATATATATATATATATATATCATAGTGCATTATTTGCTTTTAAAACATTAATTTTAAACATTTTATTACTTTAACATACAAATTCCTAATGGCCAAACTTTCATATTTAGTACCTAATCTATACATGTGGGGCCATGGTTGGTTTATACAATTCATTGATCTGATGGCCTCATCATGCATGAAAATCTCTTCATTTTTTTGTTTTAACTCTAACCTTTACATGGTTGGCACATAAATATTTGGTTAAAAAGAACGCACTAACATTGGCACACTCATTAAAGAAAAGAGAATATTTGATACTTAGAATCTTTCAAATTAGTAGGAATTTTTGGCATGGTTCATCTATGATTGTGGATATCATATCAATGGCTTTAATAAATTAACTATAGTCCGTATATTTATAAATTAGGTACCAAACAAGTAAGTTTCTTATTCATAACAAATAAAAATATATATAGGGCTTGTTTGGATTGAAAATTACATGTGTAATTTTGTTATAAAAGTACAATAATTACAAATTATAATACCTATCTTGTAATTTGATTTACAATCCCGTATTGGGATATGTACGGTAAAATCATAATAATGACGCATTTACTATACTTTAATGTTAAGTATGTTGAATGTGAAATATTACATATTTTTCCCTTATTATGCATTGGTTTTATACGCATATGTGTATTATATTGATATAATTATGTGTACTTGCTATGCAAGTTGATTTGGAGAGCTGGAATAAAAATAACGATTAAAATGATGATTCAATACTTGAAGAATGACCAAGTGAAGGATTAGAGATTTATAGGACAATACTGAAGAATTCAAGTACCAAAGATTTAAGAAAAATAGGTGTAAAGGATAAAGAAAAGTATGAAAAATCATATAATTCATTAAAAGGAATAACAAACTATTCAGTCATACCTAAGATTTATTTAATCCAATCAAATGTGCTCAGAATAGTATAGCAAGAAACTGTGATTTTCAAACCAAATTCGGTTGAAAACAAACTTACTTCGGTTCAATAGTTTGGTGCGATTGAATGAGGTTTCGACTTTAGAAAAATTTTAAGAAAATTGGGGTATAACAAAGAGATTAATTCGGTGCGACCGAAGGCTACAATTGGTGTAATTAAAGCATAATAAAAGTGCAAAAACATGAAGTCAATGTAAAGTTAGGTGTAAGTTTTTCTTATTTAAAGGGGTGATTTAGGCTTTTCTAGATATGATTTAAGGTTTGGGAGAGAGATTAAGAAATTACGAAGGTTTTATGAAGTCATTCTTCCTCTCTAATCTTTCGGTTCTTAGTTATTTTTTCATGTTTTTATTTTAGTTTAGTTCATCAAGGACTGGTTGGCTAAATAATCTCTTAGCTAGCACTAAGAGGTAAAGTTTGTACTTATTTTTAATGTTATAATTTACTTTGATTCAAAATATTTAGTTTGAATGTTGAAAGATTCATTAAAATTGATTTGAATAAAGCTTTAGTTTTAGATTAATTTGATCCATTATCGACTTCGGGCACTTTGGATGCTTAGGAAGGCTAAGATATTTGCTTATCTCTTTTACAATAGATTGATCTATAAAATTCATTAATTTATCATAGATTACGGGCATGATAGATACTTTGAATCCCTTGCGATCAATAACTTGACGCCTTATGTGAGAACTGAATCAATTGAAGTTTATATTTATTTTAGTTTGTGAATAATGAATTAACTTCTTTATTATATGAGTGGATAAGATAAGATTTTGATTCAATTGAGTTATCTAATTGAATCAAGTGAATTAAGCATTGAGAATGATTAGAAGTGGATCCTTGACGCTTTAATATTTTATATTATTGATTTTCTCTTTATATTACTTAAGTTTCAATCATTAATTCTTTTATTCCAAAATTCATAATTAGTTTTAATTTTAATTCTAGTTCTAAAGTGTTTGAGAAACGTATAAATATAAGTTCTTATAGATTTGATATCGGACTCACTGAATTAAAATTACATTGCAACCCTGTACTTGGGGTTGTCATCCTTTTGGATTAATGAAAATCATATACAAAATACAGAAATGTGTCTGTTGGAATAGAAGATTTTTATTGTATTTTATTATTGAATTACGTGTAAACAAACATTTTAAAATCATAATGATGACACTTTTATTATATATTACTAATATAATTCACATTTCAAATAAGCTCCTAATGTAAGTATTAAGTACTAGACAAGTCAAATAAATACTTATTCATGACTTCCAATTAAGAGTTTTGAATTGAGTCAAAGCTAACTTTGAACCATAAAGAAACCTAGGTCTAAATTAGATTTAACCATATTATTTGATAGTTTAAGTGGGATATAAAATTGCATCGGTTGTCTAAAATGACAATACAATACACAAAATCTTATAGAGCTTAAAATTATAGCTAAGTCTTAAGAGGAGAGAGGGGTGATAGGATCACTTAAAATTTATGTCAATTAAAACTATTAACACTTGGGCTTACAAGCTAAGTGGGTCCAATTGCATAAACTACAAATGATACAATAAGTTGAGCCATTAGTATATGTGTGAGATAGATATCTTATGTGTACATGTGCAATCAATTAGATGTCTAGCATTCAATTCATTTAAGCATTCATATAATTCAATCAATAAAACTTATAAGTATGAATAGAAATATGCACAAACCACAATTGCAAACATAAGGATATATAGTGGTTCGATTACTTGCCTACTCAACTTTCAGTGAACGCACTCTCCTCAATTGTACTAGATTTCATCATTTCAAAGGTTTCCAATAGGTTCACCTATAGCCTTTATAAGCGTACACTCCTACCAGAGGCTCCCATGAAGACTTCTATACGACACTCCCGTCAGAGGCTTACACAAGGACTTGACAAGCGTACACTTATGTAGGAGGCCTACGCAAGGACTTAATTGAGTTTGGTTTTCAAACTCTATACTCAATCCTACAAGAGGAAATGGTATATAATGAAGTCTAACAAATTACAACTTACTTGTCGGATTGAGTTTCGTTGTAGCATCTTGCTCAAGATGCATCTCTACTTCTTGAATCTACATCTCTTGTGCTCTCCTGATATTTGTAGTTTGCCTTCTTCTGCTCACTTAAATTAAATATCTCACACGTGATGCTTCAATGATGTTATCAAGGTAATGGGAGAGAGGTTGAGTCTCGTACAACTATATAATAGTTGGTTCTAAATGGGGGTTCACCTAGATGAGCATTATAAAAGTTTAAAGACAAAGAATTTACCTATTGGATTGGTGTTTTTCTTCTAAATAATATAATAAATAAAATTCATTTTCATAAGGAGCTTGGAATGCTCATTAAAGTGATTAATCACAAGTATGATGACTTAAAACTCTTTGAACGTGAGCTTAGAAGTGTTAGGACATACTAAGACTTCTAATTTACTCAAAATCATCATTTTTGCAAAAATTCAGTTTCTAATTTTATAGAGAAAAGGCTCTAATGAATCTAAAATGGCTAATATGGATCGATCGAATAATACTTCGATCGATAAACTTAAATTCAATTTAGGAAAAAATGGTATTAGACAATCGAAACCGATCTAAGTGAATCAATCAAAGATCAATCGAACTTATGCATTTTGGTTTTTATTCTTTCCACACACTTTGTACATGATCTAGCCAGTACACACTTGATGACTAAAAGTTTGCTTATAGGGAAGAAGTCATCTGAAGTAGTTTGTTTTGGAATTAAAGGAATATAAGGCTAAGATTACCAAGGTACCTTACTTTTACCTGTGTCTTTATGCGTTAATGCTTCAAGTTTTTGAGTCTTTAATTTTTCAATGTTTTCCAATGAGAGCTTAACTAACACAAGACTCACTAACACATGTAATTAACTAACAAGTACACTTACAAAATAAGGTAACGAGGATCTAACTTTAGTTTATGTATCCTTAAGTTAGAACTTAACCTTTTTGTCAAAACACTCCATCTTATTTCATCTTATTTAATGAGATTTTAGATTTCTTCACCATTCAAATAAAAAGACAAAAAACATAAATGAGCATAAAATTACTTCCTCATAAGCACGTCTTCCATTTATGAGCCCATGACTAGGTCTTAGGCTACAATGTGCATCAGTCACAAAGTCACTAAATTGTGGTAACTCATCCTACCACATGGCCTACATGAACCCCCAATCCACACTGTACAAATTTGTGGGCAGCACCATAGCTGAAACCTATATTGACCACCAAGATCCTATGACAGGTTGCCCTAAAAATGAAAGGTTGGAAAGAAATCGCTAGTAGTCCTTCCAAATTCAATGGTTGAAATCATCCAATTGGTGAAAATTTTGGGCTATGCCCCATCCACATTGGAGCCCACAATTTCAACGGCGTGGATCGTGGGTATGTATGACACGTGTGAAGTGGATGAGTTGCTCTGAATTGTTAAATTGTGAGGAAGAAACAGCAATGCGGAAACGGATTGGCTACTCCCCTGCCACCAGCCAATGGCTGGTTGTCGGTGCTGTATGGGCCTCACTATGATGTATGTGTTTCATCCATGCCATCAATCTATTTTTCTAGATCATTTTATAGTATGAAACCAAAGAGGAGGTATATCCCAATCTCAAGTGGACCACATTACAAGAAATACTGTTGAATGAACGAAGACCATTAAAAACTTTTTGGGGGCCATAAAAGTTTTGGATCAAGCTGATCTTTGTTTTTTACCTTCATCTAGGTCTGTATGACCTAATCAACAGATTGGATGTCGAATAAACAGTAAAGTAGGCCTTTTGAGGATTTTAACGGTGGATATCCAATCACTATTATTTTCCTGTGGTGTGGTCCACATGAGATTTATATCCCTCTCATTTTTGAGATCAAGCTCTAAAATGATCCATAAAAATGGATGAACGGCATGAATGAAACACATACATCATGGTGGGGCCCACAGAGCACCGACCACCAGCCACCGAGCTAGTGGCAGGGGGAGTAGCCAATCCGTTTTCTAGTAATGTATATCCCATTGTAAGAACAGTCAGATACGGATGTAATTTTGGAAGTAAAAGAAGAAAGAAAGATACTGCCGAAGGATAATAAAACAAGAGATGAGACATAGGAAGTACACATGAGAGAGAGAGAGAGAGAGAGAGAGAGAGAGTCCTAACACATGTGAACTGGATCAGGCTGTTCATCAGGAAGGAGGTAGATAGAGAGTAACCTTCCGAGTCCAATCTCCCCAAACATAGCCAGTCCGGCCATGAAGTGGTCCAATATTTTTACATTAAATGGGGACCATTGGTTATTTTTTTATTATTATTATTTTAACCTTTCAATTATCACAGAAGTCGTGGACAACCTTACGATCAGACCCATCTGATTCATGGCACATGGCACATACATGGAGGGGCCCACTTAATGAACAGGCCATATCCCACACAAATGTGCCACATTGGCATATGTGGGCGAATAAGATTAGGATAGCTACTCTTGCAAGCTGCCATTACATATTGAAAGAAAGAGCTGCACGTGATAAGAGAATGGAATCACGTGGCCAATCAGATTGACCTTCTGCCAGGGAACTAACCTTAGCCATGTGCTCATGAATCTACATACATTGTTTATGATCCCAACACAAATTTCATTTTTTTTTAAAAAAAATTTCCTTCTCTCTTCTTCCTCTCTCTCTCTCTCTCTCTCTCTCTCTCTCTCTCTCTCTCTCTCTCTCTCTCTCTCTCTCTCTCTCTCTCTCTCCTCTCTCTCTCTCTCTCTCTCTCTCTCTCTCTCTCTCTTCTTTCCTACTCTTCCTTGGAAAAAAATCATGAGGATCCGCTCTATCATTGCTCCCTTGGTCCCGCTGCCATCGCCCAATCCTTCTGATCAAGCCATCGCTCACCATCACTTCCATCACGACCACAACCAAGACTACCACCATCATGGAATCCATGCCATGGATTCTATAATCATAATAGTCGTTGTGGTCATTTCAATTGTCTTGCTTCTCACTGCACTTCTACTTATAGTAACTTTTCGCAGAATCAAGTCTGCGAGAAGCAATGCAGATAGTTCAAGCAACAAGAACACCACCAATGCCCACATGAGAAAACTTTCCAAATTTGGAGTACATAGTACCGCCAGTGCGGCTGGGGCTATCAATGCTAGTCCTGGTATGTGGTCCACTAACATTCTTATCAATTTCTATATCTTATTTGTGAATGGTTCGAAAATCTTTCATGGGTCTTTTTTATTTTTCTTTTCAAATTATGCTAAAATTCCAAATTTTTATTAGCTTTTCGTTATACATTATAGATAGATTTACACCCTATGTTGTTGTTGTTGTTTTAAATAAACATATTTTTCCTTACTTTTGGATTCCAGCGGCATGCATTTATGCTACTCTGGTTCCAAAGATAGAAAAAATGGGGTATTTATGAAAAGCATAGGGTGCATATATCATTTATCTTTTTTTCTTTTTTTTTCAAGCTCTCTCATATTAATGTGAACATTTTGTAAAAGATATTTATGGTTTATTTATTTAGTTTTTTTTTTTTATATATATAACAATAAATTATGTATGAATAGTATTAAAATTCACATTCCTTTGAGGTTTTGTTATAAACATACCCCAATAAGGTGCATTTTAGGGGTGTATATATCATATCCATTAATTTTGTTGTTGTTACATTTATGAGCGAATTATGCAAAAGAAAAAGAAAAAAGAAAGAAAGAAAGAAAGAAAATGTTGGTCTTTTTATTATTTATTTTTGTTATAAAATATGTAGTAGTGAAAAAAAGGTGTCATGTGTCCTTATTTATTTATTTAATTATTGTTATGTTGGGTATTTAATGGTGTGTAGATGTGAGGAATTGTCTCTATATGGGGAATGTGGGCCGTTCAACGTTCTCAAAAAATAGAGGGCAGGTGTTCACCTACAAAGAGCTGGAACAGGCCACAGATGCATTTAGTGAGGGAAATGTGATTGGAAATGGAGGATTTGGAGTGGTTTATAGAGGGACTTTGAGTGATGGGACACTGGCTGCTATTAAGATGTTGAATAGAGAAGGAAAGCAAGGAGAAAGAGAATTCAGAGTAGAGGTAAATCTTTTTTCTTTTTTCTTTTTTTTATGTTTTTTATTTTTGATTTTGTACTTTTTTGGGCTATTGAAATTGGGAAAATAAATGAGTGGAAGGATTTTCATTTTTTAGTGTGGGAGTGGTACATGTCATACTTGTAACCAATATATATATATATATATATATATATAGAGAGAGAGAGAGAGGAGAGAGAGAGAGAGAGAGAGAGAGAGAGAGAGAGAGAGAGAGAGAGAGAGAGAGGAGAGAGAGAGAGAGATCATACTAAAAATGTGTTGAGGCTGGCTAAGCTTTCAAGACTGGAATTGATTGGCTATGGACCTCGCCAGGAGTCAACTTAGAGGCTCAATCATAGATTTATGACTTGGTGATTTGGGCCGGCTTCTCCGGTCTAGAGTCGATTCGTGATTTGTCTGAGTTGGGGGGCGAATTGTCCAAGTAGACCAGGTCCATGGGCCCAATAGGTTGACTTGGCTCAGCCTGATTTAACTGTGGTGTTGATTATCCCTGAGCTGGGGATAATCAATATTCTCAATATTCATGGAGAGAGTTATACCAATTTGATTTGAATTTTGAAAAAAGGGTGGCATCTTTTTATTGGCCATTACTCTGGGGCCCACATGTTTTCTTTTCATGTAGGTGGGCCCTTGATGTAAGTAGCCAATGAGAAAGCATCCATCTCATTTCTGGGACAGATGGACCTCACCTTATCTCTTGCTATCTTTCTATGGAAGTGGCTACCATTTGCCCACTTCAGCAGGCCCTCTAAGCATGAAACTTTAGCTGTTTCATTTTCTTCCTTGTGGGCTCCACCAACCTACACCAATCATGGGATCTGAGTTTGGATCTGATTATATCATCTCTCATAATTTTATTTTATTTTATTTTATTTTTTTAATTGCAGACACCATTTTTTTTTATTAGACATTAAATCCCACCATCCACATACAAGGTGTGAACTGCACACGTATAAGAAATCTAGACCATCCATTTTTTGGGCCATGCTCCAAGAATCATAACAATCGGATGATCCTCACACCCAACTGGAGTAACTTTGGCAATTGAATATAGACCTATCGTTGAATCTTTTTATCCATCTATTTATAATCCTGGAAAGTCTTCCCATTGGGCGGATATCATCATCTGCTGATATTAATTTTGAGGTTTGGTCCATCCATAGTAGAGCACATTAGATGAACCGTTCAGATCTTGTTTGTTCATTGCTTGGTGATGACAAATGTAGGTGGATCTTTTGAGCCGTTTGCACTCTCCCTACTTGGTTGAACTGCTAGGCTACTGTGCAGACCAACATCACAGGCTCCTTGTATTTGAATTCATGCCCAACGGTAATCTCCAACACCACCTCCACCCTTCCAACTCCCCAAAGAAATATCAGCCACTGGATTGGGCCGCCCGCCTGAGGATCGCTCTAGATTGCGCGAGAGGGCTCGAGTTCCTACACGAGCAAACGGTCCCAACTGTCATCCACAGGGATTTCAAATGCAGCAACATTCTATTGGATGAAAACTACAGAGCAAAGGTGTCTGATTTCGGGCTGGCCAAGACGGGCTCCGACAAGATCAACGGCCAGATCTTGACCGCGTGCTAGGGACCACTGGATACGTTGCTCCTGAGTGAGTTCATTACTACTTACCTTATCACACACATGTCTACTTGTATTACAAGCATATTTCAAAGTAGAGCCGACATGCTGAGATTTCGGCTGCATGTCATGCACCTGATATAAATGTGCTAGTATTCAAGCATATTTCAAAGTAGATCCAATACAAAGCTTTGTACCTGTACAATGTGGTATAAAAAGGTCAAGATTTGTACCTGTACAATGTGGTATAAAAAGGTCAAGCTTTGTACCTGTACAATGTGGTATAATAAGTGACCTTTTTTAATACAATGTGGTGTGAACGCGTCTAAATGGTTTTAAGTGCATCCAAGTCACGACCTTTTTTAACTGTCTGCTTTGATGCACTTAGACCCACTTAGACCCACACACAGACGTACCTATATACACTTAGTTGCACTTAAACATGGTTGGATACACTTAGATGCAGTTGCAGTCATAGAAAGCTTTCGAGTGGGTCTGGATTCGTGACATTTACATGACCACCATCATCATCATTCTTTCATCAAATACAATATGCACCTAAATATGCAATTGGATGCACATGATATCCTTCTACTTGTAACTGCTTTTTCATGTTGTTTGATTCTTGAACATGGCCATTGATGAGTAATGCTCTTCTTTTTTTAAATCATAAATCATTCATGACTCTATAAATGTTGGCGGAGGCATCCCACCATTGATCCTGCATGGCTGTAGAACAACCACGGTTTCAAATTGGTCTAACACCAGATTGTCTGATTCTTCCAAGCATAGGTGGAAACCCCAGAACCATATATCAAAACCACTGGCATGAGCACGTGAGAGAAGGGATGATCTCTTTTTTTTCGTGACACCCAGACACAGATACAAAGAGCCAAATGGGTATAAGAATCCCAATTTCCTAGAATCACTGTAACCCGATTGTAACATGCTATATGGATTTATTTTTATGATTTTTACTGGAAACATTCCATCTATGCTATACTGTTTTTGGTTTTACTAAAACTCGTACCATTTTTAAGTTTTTTCAGCTCAGTAAATCTAGATAAACTGTTAACATTTCCCTGACTTTTCACAGTTAGGGATTTTTACAGCAAGAGATTTCTCGACAAGTTTGATTTTTTTACCAAACAATGCCTTCTGTAATTGAAAATCCCACAAAGTGAATTTTTGTGGGTGAAAATGACCTAAATGCCCTAATCTGTCTCTTAATTTTTTTTCTAAGAAAGTGGTGAAATCAAGCATTGTGGTGCGCATATCATGTGTGTATGATATCCAACCCCTCCAACAGTTGCAATGCATAATGATGATCAAATGAACCAAAAAAGGCTGAGCCAATTATCAGGTGAGCTCCACCCAAAATCTTCCAAATTCATGTGTCACCCACCTGATGATTGGATCGGCCTGTTGCAACTGTTGGACAGGCTGAATGTAATACACATGATGTGGGCCCCACAATGCTCGGCTTCACCGCTTTTTTAGAAGCACAAAATAATAATAATAATAATAATGAAACATGTGAAGACATTTTACTCTCTAAAAAGCACTTTCGGAGATTCTTAATTTTCATGAAAATCGGTATTCTCGAGGAATGATATGGACAAATTCCAAAATGAAAAAAAGAAAAGAAAAGGTAAGAAAAGTGTTAGGATCTTGAAAAAAATTAACCAAATGCAACATTATTTGGTTATCATGTTAATAATGGCATGTCGAGTATATACAAGTACCATCAAAGATGAATTATTGTATCATGGATGTATAAAATATCCACAAGAAGAAAAAGAAAATGCATTAAAGAGATTGTACAAGTACATTTTCTTCTTCAGGACTTGAGATGATGGATGTTGAAGCCATCTATAATTCAAATGTTTGATCTATCAAAAGATTCACATGTTTTTCTCATCCCCCGTCTCCTTTCTTTACTTCAAGGTAATAACAATAGAATTCAATATAGTTTCACATCACATGTGATATAGGTGTTCAGATTGGGATCTAATGGTTTCATTGTCCACCAGCGAGACAGGACTCTGAAGCATGCTTTGGGCATTTTGTCAATCATACTATGAAAATATGCAGGGGCTTATCTGAGAAGGGAGCTGTGGAGATAGGGCAGTGTAATCATTCAGAAAGTGGTGATTTCTGTAGCTAGAAGGTTCAAATTTAAATGTGTGAATCTTTAGCATGCTTAAGGGAAATAGAAGAGGAAGGAACTTCCCAAAACCTAACAATTGAGAGAGCCAAAGTCATCACTATTCACCATATTCTACTGTAACTGAAATTTGAATCCAACTGCAACACTCCCTCTTCCAACAACAAGACCTGAATTCCCATGGAAAATATTGAGACATCCTAATCTACCTTGGTAGGATTGTATATTGCACCAAATGAATGATCTTTCATGATTACTTCGGAAGGGCTGATTCCTACCCATTTACACATTACACACTCTCTTCACATTCATGATAAATAATCAAAATTGCAAAGAAGCTTCACCAAATAAATCTCTCAAATCCCAAAAAAAAAATTTTTATTTTTATTTTAAAAATTCTTTTTCGTTTAAAGAAACATGTAGATAAAAAAAAATAATCAGGACACTAGGACAAAAAAAAACCCCAGAAGGGAGAATTCGACAAAACAATTTGGTCAGTAAAGAACTACGTGGCTTTAGAAGCAACCGTCTCCCATTTTCCCCTTCAATGCATTTGTTAAATTCGATTAAGGAAAAGCCATTCTGTGGTTGTTTTAAAGAAGAATGGTGATGTGTTCATTTCTAGAAATCCAAAGCATGTTGATTATTGTTATTTGATATATTTTGGGATAAGAAAGCCTGAGGATGATGAATCTGTTCATGTAGGTATGCACAAACAGGGAAGCTGACTACAAAGTCAGATGTTTACAGTTATGGGGTGGTTCTTCTAGAGCTTCTAACAGGACGGGTACCTGTCGATAACAAAAGGCCTCCCGGAGAGCATATCCTGGTTTCATGGGTTGGTAACCAAAACCTACACTAGAAATTTATTCAACGGCGCAAAAAAGAAAAGAAAAAAGAAGCTTACTGGGCCCCCATGAAAGCCAATATCTTAATTGGCATGAGCTCAACTGCTCAAGCTAAGACTCATAATCTAATTACTCTTTTGTGTGAAAATAAATAAATAAATAAATAAAATAATAAAACTCTATTTGCTGTGTTTGAAACAGCAATTTCTAAGAGATTGTG
>CM073588.1:49208823-49413823 GCA_037074715.1 Magnolia kwangsiensis
AACATACTAGTGGAGACTGTCGGTGAAGGGTTTGGGTTTTCTTTATTTGCCACACACGCATGCACACCAAGCCAGGTTGGGCCATGGCATGTGCATGTGTGGGTGCACTCCCGCTATAATTTTTGTTTAAATTTTGTTTTCAAAATTTAAATCTAAAATGTTTCTTTACACCTTCGTGGAAAGAATACATGACCTCTCTTAAACATAAAATAAGGGAAATGAAATTAGACAATCTCATACTTCACATTCGGATAGAAGAGGAAGCATGAGATCATGATAAACAGACCTTTGAATTGGAGAATGTTTTTGAGGCTCATTTAATTGGAAATTTTCGAAGAAGTCAGGAGAATCGTAAGTCTTAACACATCTAAAGAACTTTTTTTTTTTTTTTTCTTTTTCTTTTTCAGAAGTAAAAGGAATGAGAAAAATAAAAGAAAAAAACATTGATCGTTATGTATACGGTATTTCCCTAAGGAATGTCTTTAAATTGTTATGTTGGAATTTGGGAATTTAAGAGACTGCACAGAAATTTGTGACAAGCTAATGTCTTTGAATCAAATAATTATTAAACAACTCTAATTGAAAATGAATTAATTAAAAAAATAATAAATATAAAAAATAATACCCTGTTCTGAGTACGCCTGTAAGCCTTCGACCAACTTAAGGGATGAAACTTGTGACAATCGCCATTCCATAAAAAGTCTCTCTTGAGTTTGTCTATCTTGGCAAATATGGATTTAGGACAACGCTTTAGGGAATAGGAAGGAAGATTAGACAAAGTCACTTTGATCAGAGTGAACCTCCCCCCAAGAGATAAATAGCGTCTCTTCCAAGGCGTTTATTTGCACTCTATTCTCTCAATAACTACATCCCAGAGGTGTATGGTTGGCTTGTCGATACAACGAGGGAGCCGTAAGTAAGATGACGTAAAAGAACCAGCTTTACATCCAAATGCCCCTGCCAATCAGAAAGAAGAGAATCAGAGATACTAATACCCAACATTTCGCTTTTTAAAAGGTAGATCTTTAGGCCAGGGATTGCCACAAAACACCTAATCACTTTCCTCAGGTTAATCACAGCAGATTTAGTGGCTTCGCAAAAGAAAAGTGTCATTTGCAAATTGAATATGGATAACCGGGCAACATTAAACCCACTGAACTGACCAGCAGATTCCCTTTCCTCAGCCTATGACTAAGGCCATCAGAAGCAATCACAAAAAGAAAGGGAGAGAGCGGGTCTTCCTTTACTGATTTAAGGTATTCAATAATGGTAATGGTTGCTGTAACAACCAACCTCATGGCCATTCTAATATGGGCTGTTACAGCCCCCATAATAGCCATTACTGTCCTGTAATGGTTGACTTTTTTAAAAGGAAAAAATGTATTGGCCCATATCGGCCAGTCACGGGTCTTTTTCTCAACTTCTCCTTCATCTAGGATAGATCTGGTACAGACTTTCTGGTGTGAAGGATTGACATTGACCAATAGACGGTTTTTTGGCGACATAGATCTAAAGGCGATTCTAGTTCTAATGTGTTTTTCCATTCTAGAAATTTGACAATATCAAAGAAGAATCCTTAGGCTAATAAATAGCATAGAATCTGGATTTTGAAAAACCATAAGTTTGTCTTCGTTTCAAAAATCCTAACTGGAGGTTTAGTATGCATTGCCTCCTCTGTGCTTGGATATAGAAAGTGAAGGCCCCTGCCAAAAGTTATTGTTTTTTCTTGGTTAGTGGGTTGGAAGGTGGTCCTAATTATCTTCACAAATAGGAAAGAAAATTATCGTTGATGGATGCAGCTTGTGCATTAGGGATGCTGAATCCTTGTTTACTTGTTCATCAATGCTTTTTTGCATTGGCTGCGTAGCATTGTTGTTTTCACAGCTTGGTGTCGAATGGACCATTCTGGGTTCTGTCTTCGATCCCTTAGGGTGTGGAGAGGGGTGCCTTTCAATGGCAAAGGGGGAATTGTGGCATCTTTGTATCTACTCTGGGTAATTTGGAAGGAAATGAACAAAAATGTGCACTAATTGCTCACAGTCGGCATCTAAGGTGGTGGAGACAGTCTAGTTTCTTATATCCTGTGTTTTTTTTTTTTCCGGAAGATAAATTCAATTTATTAAAAGCAAAAAGGAGAGGTGAGGACAAGAATTCAACACGCAGGATACAAGGTCACCTAAAAATAATCAAGAGGCTCAAAAGAAGATCAGGCAAAATGCTTAAGAGCCCGAGCCAATCAATAACATCCAATTTTCCCCTCTAAATGCTTTATCCGGATTCAAGCTGATGTTTGTTTGGTATGATCATGTTGTGGAATGAAGTGAGATGGCTTTTGTAATATTGGGGGAGGTTGTAATATATTCTGTCCTTCTTGGGGGCCTTTAAATAAATGTCTTTTCTATATATATATATAAAATTGCCTATCTTCTATGAATTCAAGTGGTATCTTGCCCTTTGTTGTTTTTTAACCTACACCTTGATTAGACTATCTCTTTTGCATGATTTAGAAAAATAAAGATAAAGAGGAAAATTCCAGTAGATTATTGGTTGTCTTAGTCTACTTGTCAGTTGCACTTCCCAACATCAGTTTTGCTGCTCCTGTTATTTGTCAGATACTGATTTCTAGTTAACAACGCTTCATTCAGTCTGTGGATTGGAGCACTTCTGGACTGACCGCTTTGATTACAGATTTGCAAATGCTCCTGAAGCTGCTCGAATGGATTGGTCCTCATTCACCAAAGGCTATTTCTTGAATAGAGAAACTTTGGTTGCCGTCTTACTCCTAATTGATGCTAGTATTCCACCTCAGAAGATCGATCTTGATTGTGCTAATTGGCTTGGCCGCAACAATGTATGCTCCTTTTTCTCTGCAACATCTGTCATTTCTTGAGATCTACTAAGTCCATATCACATCATCTGTCATATCCATGCATCAGGTGGTACCACTATATAGATGATGTGGCCCAAAAGTCCGATCAGTTAACCCATCTGATTAGGCCACAGGTGTCTATTGAAAGTGGGCAGTTGGTTTTTTTTTTTTTCTCCTTTTTTTCCTTCAGTTAATCCTGCATTGTTTTTGTACATCTGTGGCCCTCCTGATGAGTTTCCTGGCCTGATGATTGGGTTGGGTGCTCCACATTGTGTGGTCCACCTGATGTATGGCTAGGAAACTCCCGACACATGCAAGGCTGGCACATTTGGCTGAGCGCAGCAGTGCATATGGATTTTAGGAAAGATCTCCTTTCTTTGCTTTCTTGGGGGTAAACTTGCTTCTCATGGTTTTTCCCATTTGGCTGCCCAGATTACAATGACTTTTGTATTCACCAAATGTGATAAAATGAAGGGGGGCATAGGAAAGCGGCCTGATGAGAATATCAGGAATTTCCAAGAGCTTATCAGAAAATACTACCGGGAACCACCGCCATGGATCATGACCAGCAGTGTTACAGGCCTAGGCAGGGATGAGCTTCTCCTCCACATGTCACAGCTAAGGAACTATTGGGATAATTAGAGGGGGGAAGTAAGACTGGAACCACAGCCCCATGCATGGCCTTGGACGGACATTTGAGGACTCTGGACAAACAAATCATGGAACAAATTCAGTAACTCAGCAGTCTGGGCCGGTTTTTGGAAAAATTAATTTATACTTTGTATATAATAGAAAGCCGGTCAAGCTCCATCCCATTTCTTGTTGTGGTATTTTTTTCAAGAGGAATTGTAATATCTACTAAGGATGTTGACATCCAACTTGGGTTTTCGGGCCCCATGTTATTATAGTGATCCATAAATAAATGTGGGCCTGCTGGATCCACTGGATGGATCATGCCCCGAAACTCTCAGATTGGATGATCTTAGTGACCAACCTACAAGTTATTTTCCTTTCACAAAGTAATGGTGTTGTGTGCATCATGGCATTGGAGTAATTGTTCAGGTTACGTGACTCTTATCTGAACCCACATGGCATATTTGTTAGACCAGCTAGTGCATCCAAATCAATGGCCCAATTTTGGATGGCTAATCATAACCAATGTATCCCCCGTGGTTTCTATTGTGGGGTTCTCTTCGAGACTGAGCTGTACACAAGCCCAACCGAGTCGAGCTTGCCGAGTCAGCAGCTCAGCCAGCTCAAGCCAAGTTCCAGCTGAGTTTTGAGTTTAGGTGTAGGGTTTTTAATATATATAATTTATTTAAATATATAATAAATATATACAAAATATTTATATTAAGTGAACCTAATACGAGTCGAATTGATTCAAACTGAGTCAAGTTTGAGTTGAGTCCCGAGCCAAGTTGAGTCAAGTTTGGTCTAGTTTGGACTCGGCTCGAAATTTTTTCGAGCTAAAAAAATTAGCTCCACTTGGCTCAAACCCACTTTCGAGTCAAGCTTTTCCAAGTTGAGTCAAGCGAGTTAACCCACCTAACTCTGTTTGTGTACAGCTCTACTTTGAGTTATCTTTTTGATGGCTGGTCCAGTCATTTGTGGAAGGCAACTCAAAATCAAATCATTCAACAGACCATAAACCAAAACATTATACTAATTCAATAATCGAAAGATATCTGAGCCTTACAATGAAATTACAATTGACACAACAATTTAATATAGTAGCCCCCCAATCAAGGACCCCATTGATTTCCGTAAGGGGTAGAATGGAGGGTTCTGAATCAGAACAAAGAACTCATGAAATGTTGAAATAATACACCCATAACAATAGAAATGTCTTATAGCTAGTCCTCACCTTAAAAATAAATGCAAATTAGGAAAAAAAAAAAAAAAAAAAGAAGAAAAAAAGAAAGAAAGAGAAAACAATGGCTCCTGTCTCTGCATCCCTTTTAATATTGCTTTCTACCCCACTTTCCAGATAGCAAGGTCATCGTCAAACTATCCATAACATCCCTCTCCTTCAGATCAGTAAGGTACCACAGCTGAAATAATCACTCCTCCCCAACACAGGCACAGCTGGCTAGACCACTTCATGAGCTTTCTCTCAGATGGTTGTGACTAGCCGACTATGTGCCTGGAAAGCAGATGTTTGGTAAACCAGAATTTCCAAACGGTGGGCCCTGTTGTGGATGGAGCATTGCTGAAAATCACAATGACCAGACAATCTTAACCATATGATGTCTGCCACTGAATTTGGCCCCACAGGTACACAGGCCATTTTCTTTTCAGTCGTCCATTTGACTGGCAACCATATTGAACCCACTAGGATCACCTACCTAATTTATGTCATTTTCAGGATATCCTCCATCCACGGCCCATGATCTCAAAATGTTAGGAAAAACTTTTGATATTCCATGCTCCACCATGAAGTTGGTGTTTAGTTTATTGACCAACCAGTCAAGTAACAGGGGAGCCTGTGGATCTGGCGACCAAGGGGTGTAGGCAAATGATGAAGACCAACGTCAGATGATTCTGACCCAAGAAAACTCAAATGCAGAATCAGTACCAGTTACCAGCCCCACCTTGGGCTGCAGCAACTTTCCTTGCAATGTATTGAGGCGGCTTGGGCTGCACTGGATTGGAACCTTCAATCCCTTCATTGTCTCCTCTATTGCTCTTACAGCTCACATTCCTTCTTGGATACAAATGGCCCAAAGCAGCAGGGTTTTTAGCCATCATTCGCTGTTCATATGCTTCCACTGTCATGCAGTTGTTGTAGCGTGACGCAGAACCAACAGTTTTTCCAGGCTTTGATGTGGCAGCACCTATCATACAAATGGCAGTCAATGAGTGTATCACGAGTCAAAAAAATCATGGTATGTCATGAGAATCAGATCTGATTGTTACATTGATTTCATGAGTTTGATTCCAGCTTACCAACAAAAGAAAGGAGTGTATTGTAGAGAGCTCTACTCAGCCCACATGCAACTCTACACACTGTTTCATGTCCCAGCCTGGCACATGTAGGACATTCAAGTGTGCATCAGGTGGGACCCACTAGGTAGATGATCTGGCCCAAAAATCAGGTGGTCAACTCATCAGGTGAACTATGCCTGTATCAAAACAATGGACCGCTCAAAAATTGCCCACAGTCAACACTCAAAACATACAAATCTGCCTGATCAGAACCTGCCTAATTATTTTAACCAGGTCTTCTAGACATTGGGGCCCCCACCTGATGAATGGCTTTGAAATCCACATGTGCCAAATGCCAAAGACGTGTACAGGTACGTGAAATGAAACTCGCATGTGGAGGGGGAAATGTTGACTGGTTTCCAAGGTTAGCAAGGTCAATGGTACTAACAGGGGAAGAGGTTCTATAATTTTATTTTCATTCAATCATATTGCAGAAAAGCGTCTTAATTGGAAATATTTTAGTGAAACTTCCCATTTCTAAATGAATTCATGGAAATCACCTTCCCATTTGTTGAATCTATCATAACCCCCTTTAAATGACACCAGAATCAATTAGCGTGTGTCTTTTCAGGCTTTCCCACATCTCAGATGTGACTTAGTTTTTATCACCCACAGTCTGTTAAGCCTACTCCTAACGGTCAACACAAGCCCTTTAATTCTGAATTCTTTAATTAAGAAGTCATCAAATCAGTAAAGATACATGTACTCGTGCCCAAGAAAGAGACTCAAGTCCTAGTAAAACCCCACTTAAGTGGTGATTCAACATTAATTCTATCTGGCAGAAGATAAAATGAATTGGAAAAATAAAAATAAAAAATAGTCACAGCAAAAAGAAATGGTACTGAGATTATTTTTCCTGTATGTGCAAAAAGTTTGTGTTGTTGCTTCCTAGGTATAGTGCTACTTTCCCTGTGCAGTTTACTGGTACTAGTGGAGTAGCATTGACCTGCAATACAACATGTATTCGGGCAATCCAATGGAGTTGGACCCTCATGTTGATCTGAATATCAACCTGATGTTAAATGGAGTCTCTATGCTCGACTCTAAGAATCAAACATCATACTTCATACACATGCAAACTCATAGAATGAAAAGAGGTTATTTTGAGGTCCTTATTTCATTATGTCTAGCATTGGTGGGGACTCTCTTAAATTCCTTCATAGTAATTTCTTTCTCCTCATCGATCATCATCATCTCCTAGTACTAGCTATCTGGGGTTGGCTTTACAAATCCCATTCTGTGAATGATTCCTATCTAATGCCCTATCCTTGGAAAGTGGGAAAAAAAAAAAAACTCCATATCTCTTCTCACAACCTTGATCCAAGTCCTTTTTAGGTCCTGTCATCGTCTATTTAGGTCCTTCAGCCCTTGATCAAGTTCACCTCCTCATTGAAGCTATCTTTGGTCTTCGTAACACATGACTGAACCATCTCGATGTGATTCCCATCATTTTCTCTTCCTATCAAATATTATAAAGAAAGAAAGGAAAGAAAGCAAAACCCTGCCACCTTATACCACTGATGCAGGATGATGGAAACTATCCTAGGATACATGATAAGAGATCAATTACACATTAATTTCAACAATCAACATGTAAAATCAAGCATACTCTCATAATAGATTCAAAAATTTAGATTTATAACATGAAGATCCTAGGCTTTCACATACACGGTGTACGAAAATATAAAATAGTGCAAGAGTGTCCCGGTTGGAAGTAGGGACTTCCAATCTAGCATAGGCACGTTTCACACTCAAGGGAATGACTGACAGGTTTTATGATTAGGGTTAAGAAGGGAAAATTTTGAAATATGGAGAATTAGGGTTCATGGGAATTGAAGATTTTGGAATTAGGGTTTTTAGAAATTGGGAAAAATAAGAAGTTGAAGATCTAGGGTTTAGAAGGCTGTAATGGAAGGGAAAAGAGGAAGACATGAGAAAAAGAGAATACCTTTCGAAGAAGGGGAAGATGAAGGATGTACCTTAGAATCCACCACCAAACAAGCTTCTACCCTTTTATAATTTAATTGGAATGAAGAGTTTTTATTATTATTATTTATTTTTTTTAATTATTTTTTTAAAATAAAAAAATCCTAGCAAATAAGGAGAAATCCTTCACACAAGAGAGCTCCACTCTTTTTCTTTTTTTTTTTCAATAACACCACTAGGGTTGGAATTCCACCCTTCTTGTGCTTTTATAATAAAAAATTCAGAATTAAAATCTAGCATAATTACAACTATGCCACTCACTTAAGTAAAGTGGCCCATTGTCCAAAATAAGAAAACTAAAACATATATTATCAATCTCAACCATCAACTAACTCCTGAAAATAATAAAAATCATAAAGAAAGCAAGATCATAGTCCAAGGGGCTCAGATCTAAAATATTTGCTGGCCCGATGGCCTGATCGACAAGATCCAACAGTTGGATCGACAAGATCCAACAGTTGGATCGACAAGAAATAAAAATCCTATGACTAAAATGATCTCCTAAGCAGCCCACATGCATCATCCTAAGGTGGTGTCTTCCTAATGCACGTCCAATGCATGTGGGATCTTTAAAATGGTCTGACGGTCCTCATCTGGAACTTGTCTCCCATCTACAAAGAAAGTTGCGCTGATGTGGGTGGTCGTGTGTCTTTGGTATATCCGAGTAGGTCCTCCAATGTCCCCATCAATTCCCCTCAGCTGATGAGATTTTGCCTCTGGCGAAATAAAGCTGCAGTGATGCCCGAGAAGATCCGAGTTTCATCGCTGAAGCTTTTGCCTCTGCGATCCACGTACTGCCTGATTTTGGTCTGCCCTTCCACTTAACAAGGTACTGGTAACCGCCATGTTGTGTGGAAACCGCTTATTCATCAAAGATATCCTCCATTTCCTCTCTTCTCATAGGTATGGATGGTACGGATTGTAAAAGTTGAGAAGAGGGGTCAGGTAATGGTCATGGGTTTTTGGACAGGTCAGGGGCATCATCATTAAAGTTCATATGAGGGTTAGGGGAATGTCCACAAAATGGTACAAGATCTTCCACATTAAATGTGGAATTGATACCCATGTTAGGTGGAAGATCTATCAAGTAAGCATTCGAACCTAGTCTTTTCAAGATTTTATATGGTCTAGTGTTACGGGCTTGTAATTTTTTTATGGTTCTATGTGAAAACCCTTTTGGACGTATTTTAATCATGACTTCATCACCCATAACAAACTCTTTAAATCAATAGCGTGAGTCAGCAATCATTTTGTATGTTTCATTACTTGTATTGATTCTTTTTCTAATCTCCACATGCAAGTCATGTATATGTTGTGTAGATGCGTGTGTAGACTCTGAAGGCCTATAGAACACAGACGTGGGTATGCAATTTATATGGGTCTTAGGCCCATCTACTTGCCTTTCCAAATTCACTTCCACCCTAGGACTCATCTGATCGTGATGAAAGTTTGGTAGGGTCAATGAGTGAATGTCCTATACGGGTATAAACTTATCCGGTATGCCCTCTGGAATAACAACACTGGACTCCTCCAATACCAGACTCACCTCAGATGGTAACTCTACACTACCCTTAGGTGGCATCTCCATAATAATCTTAGGTGTGACCTCACTTGCCACGTATGCATACAATGCCAAATCAGTTGTAGTCTCTCTATCAGACTCTTTGACATTAACTATAGGAAGATACTAAGCTGGAGTTTCGTCACATCTTCAGGACCACATGTCTTGACGTCCTTCTTTTTAGGGATGCTTTTGGGTGGGAGAGACTTTAGGACAATCCTTTTGCCTCTATATAGAAACGAACACGTATTTGAGCAACCGAATAGTATTACGTCCATGTCATACAACCAAGGCCTGCCCAAAATGATGTGGCCTATATCCGTAGGTAAAACATCACACCACAATGTGTCCGTATAGGAACAAAACTGGATGGGAATAGGACAACGCTGAGAAAGTAGAATTGAAGATGCATCAACCCATGAGACTCGATAGGGGGGCTGAGGGTGAGGAATGACTAGCATACCTAAGCGGTCCATGGTACAAGCAGATACCACATTGATGCAACTGACACCACCACACTTGGCATAAGTGTGGAAAATTGAATCCCTGTGCTAATCATCACTCTCTACAATTTAGCTTAAGGCGTGGCTAATAATTGCAAGTGGCACAATCTCAATTTGATCCCCAACTTGTGATTGGACATCTTCTGGAGGGTCGGGGTTTGCCTAAAGGGAGGCTTCAAGCTGATTGACACGCGCATTGATCATGGTCAATCGAGTTGTGGTAGTCCTATTGTGCGCTTCAATAGCCATCAGACGGTTGTTGATAGCGTTAAGGGCCTTGTCAATTTGTTTTAGATTCATAGTGGTATGTAGACCAAAGCCACGTCCAGAACGAGTGGGGGCATACACAAGGTAACTCCAAAAGGGAAACTCTATGTCCTAAAACAATGATGAAACTAACCTAGAGATCAAGCTAAACACACCAACCAGAAAATTTAGCAAGCCACTATTCTCAAATATGATGATGAAAATTCAGTAAGGTAGTAATCTAAGGGTGTCAAACTGAAAATTCAGCAATGTGATACCCTGAGATTTTTATGCTGAAAATTCAACAATGATATAAGTGGAACCACTAGCTGAAAATTCAGCAATACGATACCCCAAAAAAATAAAATAAAATAAAATAAAAAATAGCAATATGATCCTATATGCAATGAATGTTCTACTAACCCTAGATGTGAGTCTAACCTAAATGCAACACAAAAATCCTATGCTAAACCTATGCTTTGATACAAAATTTGATGCAGGATGATAGAAACTATCCTAGGATGCATGATAAAAGATCAATTAAGTATTAATTTCAGCAATCAACATGTAAAATCAAGCATATCCTCATAATAGATTCAAAAATTCAGATTTATAACATGAACATCCTATGTTTTCACATACACGATATACGAAAATATAAAATAGTTCAAGAGTGGCCTAGTTGGAAGTAGGAACTTCCAATCTAGCGTAGTCACATTTCACACTCAAGGGAATGGCTAGTAGGTTTTATGATTAGGGTCAGGAAGGAGAAAATCTGAAATATGGAGAATTAAGGTTCATGGGAATTGCGGATTTTGGAATTAGGGTTTTTAGAAATTGGAAAAAATAAGAAGTTGAAGATATATGGTTTAAATGGTTGTAATGGAAGAGAAAAGAGGAAAACAAGAGAAGAAGAGAATACCTTTTGAAGAAGAGGAAGAGGAAGAATGTATCTTAGAATCCACTACCAAACAAGCTTCTACCCTTCCACAATTTAATTAAAAGGGAGGGTTTTTTTTTTTTTAAATAAAAAAACTTAGAAAATAAGGAAGAAAATTCTTTCACACAAGAGCTCCAAATTTGATGCAGGATGATGAAAACTACCATAGGATGCATGATAATAGATCAATTACACATTAATTTCAGCAATCAACATGTAAAATCAAGCATATCCTCATAATAGATTCAAAAATTCAAATTTATAACATGAAGATCCTAGGTTTTCACATACACGGTGTACGAAAATATAAAATAGTTCAAGAGTGACACAATTGGAAGTAGGGACTTCCAATCTAGCGTAGGCACGTTTCACACTCAAGGGAATGACTAGTAAGTTTTATGATTAGGGTTAGGAAGAAAAAAATCTGAAATATGGAGAATTAGGGATTTTAGAATTAGAATTTTTAGAAATTGGAAAAAATAAGAAGTTGAAGATCTAGGGTTTAGAAGGTTGTAATGGAAGGAAGAAAAAGGAAGATAAGAGAAGAAGACTATACCTTTCGAAGAAGAGGAAGAGGAAGGATGCACCTCAGAATCTACCACCAAACAAGCTTCTACCCTTTCACAATTTAATTGGAAGAGATGGTTTTTTTTTTTTTTTTTTTTTTTTTTTTTTTTTTTTTAAATAAAAAATAAAAAACCCTAGAAAATAAGGAGGAAAATTCCTTCACACAAGAGAGCTCTACTTTTTTTCTTTTTTTTTTTCTTATCAATAACACCACTAGGGTTCCCCCTTGCTTTTATAATAAAGAATTTAAAATTAAAATCTAGCATAATTATGACTATGTCACTCACTTAAGTAAAGTGGCCTATCGTCCAAAATAAGAAAACTAAAACATATATTATCAATCTCAACTATCAAATAACTCCTAAAAATAACAAAAACCATAAAGAAAGCAAGATCATAGTCCAAGGGGCCCAAATCTAAAAGATTTGATGACCTGATAGCCTGATCAATAAGATCAAATGATCGGATCGACAAGAAATAGAAATTCTATGATTAAAATGATTTCCTAAGCAGCCCACATGCATCATCCCAAGGTGGGGTCTTCCTAATGCACGCCCAATGCATGTGGGGTCTTCAATATGGCCTGATGGTACCCATTTGAAACTCGTCTCCCATCTACCAAGAAAGCTACGCTGATGTGAGTGGTCGTCTGTCTCTGGTACATTTGAGTAGGTCCTTCAATGTCCTCATCAATCACCCATCTCTTCAATCTTTCAATACTTTAATAAAGCCTCTTCTAAAGAGCATAGTTAGGTCAGTGTGGTCATTCAAAATTGCTTTATCAACTTGTTAGAGAAATGAGATTTTTTTATATGAATTATATGATATGTGGCACACGTCGTTGCTTAACATACACAGGTTTCCAAATCTGACAGAGGGCCCATGGTCTGGTAATCCAAACCATTGATCTCTTGAATGGATGGAGAATGACCAAAAAATCTCCTTAATAGGAATATCCAAGCAACTAATATTAGGAAGTGTTAATGCACTGATTTTTATACTTTATTTGTCAATCACGTGAGTCCTTGTGTTATGTAGTCGATTGAGCCCTTGGAAGTTGAAGACTGAAGACACAAGTGAATGTGGAGCATCAAGGAGCAAAGAACAGGTAAATGTGTTGCCTTGTTGACTCTTAACTCTTGACCCAAAATAATCCATTAAACCTCTAGATGATCTTAAACTTAATAGGTAAATCTTTTATTGATCATCCCTTAGGAGCTTAAATTGATCATCCTTAGGTTAACTTTAGAGGTCTCGTGTTGCTGGAAAAACTGCACAATTTCAACAACCTTCGGTCCCACCGAACCCACCTTCGATCTGATCGAAATAACTAAAATAGGACAGTGCGCCGAGGCAGATTTCTGGGTAATTCAGTTGCAACCGACTATCATCTTCAATCTCACCAAAGACCACTTTTGGTGCGACCGAAGACTACCTTAAGTGCAACCAAAACTGCCCAAGTCTATCGAATAGCTTTCCTGTCTAATTCGATGCGATTGAAGACTAACCATTTCTGTCCGTTTTATGACCATTAGAACTTGATTCATTTATAAAGGAAATTCGGTCTTTAGGCATTTTTTTAGGGGTTTTGGTGCAATTGAAGCTTAGGAGAATCCCCAATCATATCCCACATCCCAAGCCTCATATTCCATGCGATTTGACTCGTCTTCTTGAGCTTTACCACTCTAATGAGGATTTTAACCTCAATGTTGAAGATGATTTCAATCTCTACCATTTTCTAGAGTTCATACCCAACCTCTATAAGTATGTTCTTGTGTAAATCCTTTAGAAGACCATTCTTAGTAAATCCCCTAGGAATTATAACTCCCCATTAGTTACAGGAGTTCTACCAATCTCCCATCATCTTGGTCACCTCAAAGGAGTATCAAATACAACGTGGTTGATCTTAGAGCTAAAGCATTGACAACGCATCGACATCATGATCATGGGAGCAAAGGAGAGATGATTGAAGCACGAGAGAGCATTGATCTAGCAACCCGAGACAACATTATAAAAGGGGCTCAATTTGACAAGTTGTCATTTGTAAGAGTCCGTATACACTCCTTCCTTGTGTAGGATTGAGTGTAAAAGTTTGAATTACCAAACTCGACTAGGTTCTTGTATAGGACATTGGTTCTTATGTAGGACCTAAATTAAAGTTCTTGTGTAAGCCACCGTACATGGGTGTGTACGTGTTAGTCTTTGTGGGAGCATCCGGCAGGGGTAAAAATAGGTCATTGGACTAGGACCGAGGTTGTTGGTTAGCCAATAGAAAACCAATTCAAGTCTCTTGCGGGAGCCTCCAATGGGAGTGTACATCAATGACCAAGGTATGTGTTGAGCTTATAAAAAACCACGTAATCTCTTGCGGGAGCCAGTCCTTGTGTAGGATTGTAAAGGTTAGAGGCAAACCTGATTTAAAACCTTTGATAGTGAAATCTGGTACACTTATGGGTTGAGTGCGTCCGCTGAGAGTGGAGTACGGAAATCGAACTACTATACATGCCTGTGTTTGCGATTGTCTTTTAAGCACTTGTTTAAATATGCTTATGTAATGAATATTTAATTATATGTATGCATAATTAAATAAATGCTAGGAGTTGATAAGTAACACATCCTACATATACATGTACACTATTATGTTTATAGACTGGTTGCTTAATCGCCACATCTTTTGTAGTTTATGTGATTGGACCCTCTGTTGACTTGGAAGCCATAGAATTGACTTGTTTTGTTTAAATTGCATATTAGTTAAAGTAGGCAATTGTGTTTTAAAGGCAAACTTTTTATTTCCCCCCCCCCCCCCCCCGGACATAGCTATCATTCCTTAGCTCCGCCAAGCTTCCATACGCATAGCCCATGGGCCCACCGCGTGCCGTTTCAAGAAGTTTAGTTGAATGTGGAAAATTATTTCCTTCTCAACTGTCTACATGTAGGGCACAAATAGAAGGGTTAAAATTGTCCTAGCAAGGATATTTTGAAGTGTAGTCCATTCACAGCGGGGCACAACAAACAAATGGTCTGGAACAAGTGTATGGAGATTTATATCAACTTTTAAACAAGTAAAGAAAAAGGAATGAGTCTGGTTTTAATGCTCAACAAGAGATTTTGAAGAATGCAAATTATGGACTGCACCTTACCTTGTGCTCTGTGTGGAACCTGGATAGGAGCCCTCGTCATGGGGATCCCACAGTTCCTGTCTGGCTGTGGCTTCTCAATCTCTTTGATGCAGCATTTGGACAAATTGTCAGTAACACCAGCTTGATTTTGTGCCACTGACACATTGTTGTCTGGATAGAAAACACATGGCCTACATGTAAGAGAGTTCCATCAGTAGGACAGTCAATGTGCTAGTTAAGAAAATGGGAGGAGCATATGAAGCATAAAATGGCAATATACATACCTGGGTAAAGAGGCATGTTGCCTCTCAAGTGGGGCAACTGTCACACCATTTCCATAGTGCTCCTCAAGGTAAGCAAACTGCTGCTTAAATTGATCCACAGCACTATAAAAGAAAGTAATACTAATCACGAACAGTTTGTTTGGTTTCAGAAGAAATCAAGATATATGATAGCCGATTAAAGATAATGAACAGTTTCCTCTATACAAGTGGGGCCCACTGTTAAATGGCCATGATCATTGATCTGAAGGGCACACCATGATGAATCTTTCTGCCAAACATCCAGATTGGAAGATCCTGGCCATCCACTCCTTGGATTTGTTTAGTAGATATTACTGTGGTTTTATTCATAACCGTTATTTGTAGGACCCCTTGTGAGGCAAAAGCACTACTCATCTGTAACTATATAACTTGAGAAGTGGTGGTCAAGGAGAGCGGGAACTTTTGGGTCAAGAATATGGTCGCTTAGGTTCTGTTTGGTAGATGATGCCATATATCATGGTAGAGACATTTGTTGGAAAGGTGTAATCGTTAACCCCTTTTACTTGCACTTCATGAGAGAAAATTCCACAAATAGTTAATTTTTTTAATACTATGGTCTATCTGCGAAAGGACAAAAAATGGAGGAGAAGTACTTTTATACACATTTTCCAGTTTAAGCGAGGAATTATATGAACCTCAACTCAAGAAGGGCCTTTAATTGGATAAGTGGAGACATGCTTCAACTTTCCAGCCCTTTGATTTAGTGGGCTTCAACTTTCCAGTCCTTTGAATTAATGGGAAACATTGTGGATATCTCATGCCCCAAAAGTCACCATGGGGGCAATCCTGAGCCTTTGGTTAGTGGCTGGCAAATAGACAGTTGGGTTATATATATATACGCAATTAAATTCGATAAAAACAGTGCCAAAGATTGGATCGCTAGTGCCATCCAATCTGAGAAATGCACGAGGCATACTCAATACCTGGGCTCATCAAATCAATTCTGAATCACCAATTTCTGGGCTCTGGTTGATACAAAGCACATCTTCCGGTCAAAGATTGTAACCCTCAAGTTTAAGATTCAAGAGTCTAGCATAGGAGAGTTTTTGACAACTATGGATTCGAGAGTTTGGTCTATAGAGTTCTTTAATCTAGGCTTCAGGTTCTATGATTCACGAATAAAGAACTCTCAAACATCTTATTTTGCTTGGCTTACTCTTTAGGATTGATAGTTTCAGGTTATATATTTGAGGTATAGTTTTCTTTGGAGCCTTAGAGCTTAGAATTCCATGTATTGCATGGCTCTAGGGATTTGGTTTTCAGATGTTAATGATCCAACATAGATTTGGATGTAGTAATTGGTCATTTCCAGGAAAGTTCAACATACACAAGCATGAATTGTTGTACACGACTGTCAGTTCAGACATGGAGACTGGGGAAACTGCCATACATGCATGTTCATATAGTAAAATGTATTAAACAACTATGAAAAAAAATGGATACACATGCATGCATGCAATCATTTTGGTGTGCATACACAGGCTCATGCTTACTGAGCCATTGTCCCCCCATGCATGCAATCATTTTGGTGTGCATACACAGGCTCATGCTTACTGAGCCATTGTCCCCCCATGCATGCATTCTGAGAGTTGAATTCACAATGAACTCATGCATTTATGCATGTGTTCAAGCATGTGAGGTCTGCATGTACACACATTCCAAAACATAGGGACAATAAAGAAAATTAAGAGAGTTCCCCAATAGTTGTGCTGCATATTAAGAATGGTTCCGGCATAGAAATGAAAGAACAATGAAGGGACATTTTCTTCTGACTTAATATCCTGCCTAGGGTTTGTGGTTTGCTCTCTTGAATTAAGAGAAATGCAGCTGAGTCACATGAGTGTGCATGCAAATGAGGGCATGGCTCAAATGTGCCAACTGTTGCAGGCGTGCCAGATCCAAGCCTAATCAGGTAGGCATCTAGATGCCCTGGCCTAAAGGTCAGGTGAGTTTGCCCAACTGATTCACACAAGTACAGTTGAAAATGCACTCAGGGATTAAATATGCAAACACAGTGCATTTGTGCAGGATCCAAGTCTCATCAAGCAGGCTTCTAGATGTCCTAGCCAAAAAGTCAGGCAAGTCAGTGCATTTGGTGGGCCACACATGTATATTGAATGTGAATCATTTGTCAACTGCTTACCATCCATTTCCTTTTGTACTTGTCACAACCTAATG
Organism: Magnolia kwangsiensis; assembly: GCA_037074715.1. Classification (NCBI taxonomy): domain Eukaryota; kingdom Viridiplantae; phylum Streptophyta; class Magnoliopsida; order Magnoliales; family Magnoliaceae; genus Magnolia; species Magnolia kwangsiensis. The sequence goes on from CM073588.1 coordinate 49,226,104, forward strand.
GGTGAATTTGCTTATGTTTGGGCCAAGGCATATACATTGTGGGGGCCAACTGATGTGCAGCTTGGATCTTGCACAAGAGTGCCACATTAGGCATGAATGAGCCGCAAGGGTGCTTGCAACCTGCAAGTGCACTTCCTCGTGTCCTATTTGCAGGGCCAATTAAGGAAGTTAGGGAGTTAATATATTGTGAGATCAGGAAACCAATACCTAGGATACATGAACCCCATCGAGTCTGTTCCCTCTAAAGTCTTCAAAATCTTCGGATGGTACTCAAGAATTTCCTGATAAATGAGTTCTCTTACATCTTCTTTTGTCAGCCTTCGTCTCTCAAATTCAAACTCCATCTTCGTTACTGGCTTAGCAAAAGGCTCCCTGTCAACCTTGGCCAAGCTCCTGAAATAGGGATCAGCCAAAGCCTGACACCTTGTGGCACAAATTTTCCTTGTTAGACAGCGCATGGATCTTAAGAAACTTTAAAAAAAATAAAAAAATTAATAAATAAACAGAAAAAGCTAAAGCAAATTTTGGGCCCCAACACCCAGTATAAGCATGCCACTATACCTCCTCTGCAGTAGGGCGATCCTTGGGTTCAAATGCTAGCATCCTTTCTAACAAACCGAGAGCAAGAGGATCCACATGTGGAAATTTCTGGGAGAAAGGTACTGGTCTTTTCTTGCGCATGCAACTTAGGTATCTCCGTGCCTTCTCATTACGTACCTGTCAAGAGAAGATAAATGGTTACATGTTAGTTAAAAGAGGACAGTCATAATAGAAGACTTCATTGATCAACTAAAAAAAAGGTATGAATGCTTTTGTTTTATTGCAAAAGTAATATCACAGGAAGCAGACCCTAGCAATGGCTTCAGCAGAAGGTGTTCCTAACAGATCAGTCATCAAATCCAATTGGTGCACCACATTCTTTCCCGGAAAGAGAGGCTTCCCAGTCAAAACTTCAGCAAATATGCAGCCAATGCTCCATATGTCTATTGCTGGAGTGTACTGCAACAAATTCAGCGAATAAAATGAGAACTTTATATGAAGTGGAAAGCATATAGCAGAAATTTTCCCTGTCTACAAAAGCAAGTCCTCATGATATGTGTTCCAAACATCTCGAGATTGACTATCACTATATACATGAGAAAGTTTCCACCAACGACATTTATCCCTGAAGTTTCTACTGATGACATTTCTTTTCTGTTTACCCCTATATATCTCAGATTGCTCATATATGTGCAAAACAATTGCCTATCGTTTTCAATGGCTCAGGAGAGAGTTGAAGATTGCCACTCCAGAGATGCACAGCTTGAGGAGAAGTGGTAAGAGATAAACATGAAATATTATGGATAATCAAAGGGTGATTTATTAACGTCCCTGGAAAGCCATACATATTACAGCAATAGTGTGTAATAGTGTGTAGGTAAGTGTCCACCTTCATGGATACAGATTATGTCTCTACCCCTTATCCTCAAAGAAATACATTCCTTGTTCAAATTCTTTGGGTAAACATCTTTGGCATATGAAGTCTGAAGGCTCCTCATGTGCATAAAACCAGTTAAGTTTCAGCAACAGAAACAGAGTGACCAACCAACAAAAAAGCATGCGGGGAGATGATGAACCAAATTTCAAGCATAAGAGATGCAAAATAAATTAGATCCAATAAAATCATTCTAAGCCAAATCCAAGAAGAGTAAAATTCAATGGAAATAAACATAATAAATGTATTGAATGGAAGAACATATTGTTTTTGAAGAATGGGGATGGGGGCTAGTGATGTCTACAAAACTACTCCATGAGAAAAGAAGAAATACTCCAATCGAAAGCTCAAATGGAACTAAAAAACCACAAATAAGATGAGTGCATCATCAAACTGATTCCACATAACTGGCAAACAAAAATTCATGCACCTTGGAGAAAAAGGATCCACACAATTCAGGAGCTCTGTACCATCTTGTTGCAACATAGTCCTGTAAGCAAGGGAAAGGGAAAGTGATTAATACAAGGGCATTTTCACACCGGGCTCGGGTGTGGTGGCCTATGGGATTCAGGGGCACACTCGGGGTGGGCAGCCCGTGTGAGGCAGGTGACTCATGTGAGGTGAAACCTATGTGATGTGGGGCCCACGAGGGGGTTCGGCCGAGGACCTAACCCATGGGATGTGGGGCCTGGGCTATGAGATAAAGGGGCTGATTCACCACACTCTATCAGTTCAAGCTTTTAAAACAAGTGATTCGTTGTCTTGCATCAAAGTGATATCAGAGCGGGAGGTCTCGTGTTCGAGACTCCTTGGCCCTTGGGATGCAGAGGCACACTCGGGGTGGGCGGCCTCATGTGATGTGGGGCCCATGAAGGGGGTTTGGCCGAGGACCTAACACATGGGATATGGGGCCAGTTCAAGCTTTTAGAGAAAGTGGTTAGTTGTCGCATGATACTACGAAGGGCCACTATGGTTAGAGAGAAACATAAGAGTTGAAGTTCGAGGAGAAGAAATAAATACAAAATCTATTTGATTGGTAAGAAACATACCGTCCAGAATATGGCAGTGGGAGTATCATTGAAGGCCACCCTTGCAAGGCCGAAGTCACAAATCTTGAGCTTGCAGTCAGCATTTGCTAAAATATTCTTCGGTTTCAGATCCCGATGAAAAACATTTGCTGCAACACCAAAGAATGGGAAAAAAATCAGAATAGGAAGAAGTAAAAGGAGCTAGTGCCACTTAATCCAAGAAATACTATCATGCACAAGCTATTTGCTCAAAGGGAAACAATATCATGCATAAGATATTCGATACTTATGCAGCTCAATAGGATTATACATGTATGTATGTACTTGTGCTTGCCTGATATCATTCTCTTATCCTCAATGCACCAGGTTTGAGTTATAGAAGATCGTCTCCAATATTGTACAAGAAATAGCATAATGTTATGGAAGAAAATCATAGACAATTCATGCTATTCAGACATCCTTTTTTTTTCTTTTCAAATAATAAGAATCTCATAATCTCCTTCCCAATTCAGCAGCCAGATGCATGCATCAAACATACTGCATACAATGGATGGGTTGCCATAACAAGAACTGAATTATATTTTAAATTAGTAAAGTGCAACTCTCAAGGTTAATGCAAATATGAATAAGCATTAAATCACCTGTATGTATGTACTTCAAGCCTCGAAGAAGCTGATAAAGAAAAAACTGATAGTGTTCAGGAGTCAGATCATCATTAGCCTTAATAACCTGGTGCAGATCGGATTCCATGAGTTCAAATACGACATATATGTCTCTGAATTCCCTTCTAGAAGGAGGCAGAAGGATGTGTTTGATTTCCACGATGTCAGGATGACGCAGGATTCTGAGGAGCTTAACCTCACGAAGTATGCGTGTGGCATCAGAGACATGCTCAAAGATATCATTAATCTTCTTAATCGCGACTTTCTCCTCAGCATGAGTATCAAATGCAGAGCAAACAACGCCATAGCTCCCCTTCCCTATTACCTCTTCTATTCTGTACCTGCTACCCTCACCATACTCAGTGAAAAAATTGACTTCCACAGGTGCCTGAATTAACAGATCAAGAAACATTTGGTTGATGCAATTGAAGAAATTCAAGATGAGCATTGAATTAAGAGAACAGGAATCACCACAACAAGGGGTTTTTTTTGGTATAGGGAATTTATGACAACTATATACATGCTCTCATAAAATTCACCCAAGTCAACCAAGAATGACAGATCGTAAACAAATCTTAAACAGGAAATTCAGTATTGTACGGGATCTAGGATTCATTTGGCAGTTCTCGGTTCCCAACTCTTTTTTTTTTTTTTTTTTGAAAGATTTTGATTCCCAACTTTCCAGGAACAGCAGGATGCACCACCAACAAATCATGTATCTCCACCATGCTTTTGGGTGGAAAAGGCATCAAAACATCAGTCTGCTGATTGCTTATTACATTCATGATGAACGGATTTCATAAATATTTCTAGGATAAACGGAATCCATCAAAATTCCAACTTCAGCAATGAAATTGAAGCAAATATACCACAAACTAACTAAACTGAATTGCATGAAACCATAAAGATAACCCACTCCAAACATCTGAAAAGCAAAATCTAAGAAACCCACTTCGAGAACTGGCATGCAAATCATAAACAACAAGATCGATCTTGAATCCTTCACAGTTAAATGTTTCTCAACAACTTCAATGAGAGAATAAAAATAATAACAATGATAATGGAAAACTTACAAGAAAACTAAAAACATACCTTCCTTCGATGATCCCTCTGCATCTTAGCTAGCAAGCCTCAAACTCTAAGAAACCCACTTCGAGAACTGGCATGCAAATCATAAACAACAAGATCGATCTTGAATCCTTCACAGTTAAATGTTTCTCAACAACTTCAATGAGAGAATAAAAATAATAACAATGATAATGGAAAACTTACAAGAAAACTAAAAACATACCTTCCTTCGATGATCCCTCTGCATCTTAGCTAGCAAGCCTCAAACTCTACCCAGGCAGATAATTGAGAATAGCATCTTTCAAACTCAAGGCAGCATGAGAGAAGCTAAAACCCTTAACTAAGCCACTGAGATAAAGGGACCCAAAAAAAAAAAAAACCTTTCAGATCAGATGGGACTAGAATCATCCAATTCCCATCTAAAAATAGCTGAAAACAAAGATTTTGTAATCGTGGGAAGCACGAGTCCAGAGTTTTTTTTTTTTTTTGGGTTAGCTTGTTAGCACACACCCATGTCAGTACACACACTCCATGTTAGCCACCCCTGCTAGGGATCGATACCAAGACCTCAAGCGTTGAAATGAGGTATCTCCACTCAGTCTTCCAGTTGAGCTATGGATCTGGGTGTGTACAAGTCCAGAGTTGAAGATTAAGTAGGATCAGAAATTCTCCAATTCGCCACTAACACTACAATTGAAAGAAATCAGCTACCAAACAAAGCAGAATTCCTAATTCGGGGGAACAAAACTAAATTCACGATTGAAGGGGGAAGAATTTGTGAATTCAACTGAAACCCAACAACCTTGAGATAGAAACCAATTAGAAATCCTTTCTTACCATTTGCAAAGAAAGGAGGCCAATCTTCTGGCACAATCAGAAGGAGATTATAATTTCAAATTCTGCTGAAAACCTAGCAATCCTGAAACTGAAACAAAGTGGATGTCGTGATTCCTTACAAAATGCAGCAATTGGAGGCAGAATTCGCAAATTCTCCAACAATATCGGTGCTAAAACTATCTTAAAAAGGAAGAAAATTTACAATCGAGAGGAGACGAGATTGCAAGATTCTATCCGAAGACGGATCAATTTAGAGGTCGAAACAAGGCAGGAAACCTAATTCACTTCACTCAGTGGAATAAAATTCAGCAGAATTCCGCTACAAAAACAACTGAAGAAACAGAATTCGAGAACGGAAGGAGAACAGATTGAGATTCTGATGAAAACTGAATAGTATTTAGATCAAGACAATCAGAGAGAAAGAGATATAATTTATAGGAAGGTTGAGGCGGAATTCTCTAAAATGGTTGGGGAATTGAAAAGCAGAGGTGGAGAACGAAGGGTTCGAGATTGGGATGGGATTGGCGGGAATCGCTATACAACTCCTCAGCAGCGGAAATATCTCTCTCTCTCTCTCTCTCTCTCTCTCTCTCTCGCTGTTTGTTTAATAGACGGAGAGGAGAAGCGGATTTTCCTATTTTATTCCCAGATTTGCTATTTTTTAAAATTGCATCGGGAGTGAAAAAAAATAAAAATAAATAAATAAATAAATTTGGGCCTGGATTTTGGAGAAAGAGGAGCAGAGGTGACGATAGTTTTAATAGAGAGGGAAGAAGACACGAGAAAAGGATTGAGTAATTCCCGTGATGGAGAGATTGAAGAGGTGAAGGGTAGAACACGTGTGTACTGGACACGTGTGTTACGGTCCTAGCCTTGGACCCCACTCATCAGACGGGTGAGACTTGCGTGCTGGGTATGGAAACGGATTGGCTACTCCCCCTGCCACCGGCCATTGGCTGATGGTCGGTGCTCCGTGGGGCCACCATAATTTATATGTTGCATCCATGCCCTCCACCTATTCTGATAGGTCGTTTCATGGCATGGAAGAAAAAGTGAGGTATATCTCAATTTCAAGAGGACCACTTTCATGCGTTGACAACTAAAAACATGTCGGGGGCTATAAAAGTTTTGCATCAGCCTGATATTCATATTTTCCCTTCCTTTGGATCTCTATGTCTTAATTAACAAGTTGAATGTCAAATAAATAATATAATGAGCCTTAAGGAGGATTTTAACGGTGGATATCCCATCATTATTATTTTCCTGAGGTGTGGTCCAACTAATATTTATATCCTTATCATTTTATCTATCAATCCATAAAATGATTTGGAGAAATGGATGAAACACATACATCATACTGGGGCCCACATAGCAGTAGCACCGACCACCAGCCACAGGGCTGGTGTGAGGGGGAGTAGCCAATCCGTCTCCGCTGGATATAGGCTGTTGGTGGGCACCTTATGATGGCTGGTCGGGATCTCGCACGTGCGCAATGATTATTTAGTAAAATGACACGGTGGCCGATGGGTGTTGCGGGGCTGTGCGAAGAAGCGGATTGCGTGGTGTGCCCATTGTTCCGTTTTTCCAGCCCAGTAATACCAATAACACCAATGGCCCTGTCGATAACATTTGCCGTATCAGAAATTTTCAGATGTTGCTAAAATTTTCAACTATGTAAGCTTGTATTATCATTATATTAGCGGTATTTTGATAATATTTTCAAAATCAATATTACCAAAAAATTATTTTATTAAAAGAAACTTCATATTAATTTTATTTTATTAGTATATGATTGTATGCACTGTTCAATTTATTGATGATAAATGGTTAATATCATAATATTATCATTATCATAATATGAGCAATATCGAGGCTATTATTTTTCATTTCCTTTTTAGTTATTAATATCTCTCGGCAAAACATCATGTGTTGTCGCTTGAAATATTGATAAATATTTTGATAGAAAGTTGGATAGGTGGATGGATAGATGGGATACTTGGATTGATTTTTTAGGATAATACATGCTTTCAGACCAATTGTAAATGAAAACTTATTGTATGCACATTTTTTTATAATTTTTTTTTATAAATATGCAAATATGTGTATTTTAATATTCTCTGAAGTTTTTATTGAAAAATTCTACCGTTTATCCCATGTTTCCCTAATATTTTCCTGCATTTCCAATTATCAATGATATTGATGTTGTTTCCATGTCCCCAACCAACAAAACTTGTGCCATAGACCACCAACCTTGGTGGTATGTTGGCGTCACCAAGTTACGTGGGCCCCACCATGACTAGGTGTTACAATCACACCATCCATACATGATATAGATCCAAAGCACAAGTGGACCACAACAAAAAAAAGCATCGAGGATTGAATGCATATCATTGAAAACTTCCAAAGCCACGAAGGTTTTGGATCAAGCTCATGTTTGCTTTTTCCCTTTATCTAAGTGTGTAACCTTACGAGCAATTGGTGAGCCATAAGAAGGTTTTCACTGTAGGCATTATTGTCCTTACTATTTTTTTTATAGTATGGTCCTCCTTAGCTTTGGATCTACCTATTTTTACTCTCATGCCCTAAGATTATCTCACGAAAAAAAAATAAAAAAATCTCACGAAATAGATGGACAATGTAAATATAACACATACATCATGGTAAAGCCCACTAAACTTGGTGAAGTCAACACACCACCGAGGTTAGTGGTACATGCACCATGCAATCTGCTTCCTAATACATGCATCGTAACGGGGCCCACGAAACTTGGTGACGTCAACACACCATCGAGGTTAGTGGTGTGTGGCACACCATGCAATTTGCTGATAGTCAATGGGTGCCCCACCATAACGTCATCAAATTTTGTGGGCCCCACCATGATGTACATGTTATATCCACACCGTCCATCCATTTGGCAAGATCATTTTATCACATGAGCCCAAAAATGAGCCAATCCAAGCTCAGGTGGACCACACAACAGAAAGCAATGAGGACAATGATGTCCACCATTGAAACCTTCTTAGAGTTCACTATGATGTTTATTTGCCATCCAACCTATTCATAAGGTCATGCATACCTGGATGAATCGGAAAAATAAATATCAGCTTGATCGAAAACTTCGTGGCCTTCAAGAAGTATTAAATGTTAGGCGTTCAATACCCATTGCTTTATGTGGTGTGGTCCACCTGAGCTTTAGATCTGCCTCAATTTTGGGCTCATGCCCTAAAATGATCTCGCCAAAATGAATGGACAATTTGGATATAACACATACATCATGGTGGGGCTCATAGAACTTAGGGACGTCAACGCACCACTGAGGGTAACATACCACATAATTCGCTTCCCTGCCCTGATGAGTTTGTGACATCCAATCTGTACATCATTTACAAGACGCTCTCTTTATAAACATTCTTTTAAGAAAATTTTGAGTTAGAGACTAACTTCATTTTCTTCTACATTATTATGATAATTAAATGTATTGAATTAACAAACTCCTTAATTAGAAAAATCAATATATACTTTCCAATTAATTAAATCCAATGTGAAAATTTTGAGACTATAATTCCTTTAGAAAATGATGTTACACCAAACATAGAAGTGGACTAGAAACAATTCATCTTAATCACAAACCACTTATCTTAAATCATTGATATGATAACACTCAACCAAACATGTTTGGTTCCATTTGTGTATAGGTATAATTCTAATGCTCCAATCATGATGCACACTTATTTACTTTTAAGATCAAATGAAATTTATCTTTGTAAACTTAATCAATCAAAAATTTATTGAAAACATTATATATATATATATATATATATATATATATATATATATATATATATATATATATATATATATATATATATATATATAAAGTTGATAATAAAATCCAATCGTTTATTCAATCTGGTGACTTATCTCCATGACCTAATTCTAATTTAGCCACTTTCCCAACGTGCTTCTAGCCCAACCAAATCTATGCACATGGCCTTAAGAATGTACACCAAAGTAGTCGGAAATCATCACAAATTTATCATGTAGCGCTGAGTGGTGAGGACACAAAAATCACATATAGGACAATCATACTTGCACAACGACTAGACTAGAATTGATCCATCATTTATAAGCAATTGGTATGCATGGCCCAATTCACACATTGTGAATGATAAAATGTTTATCATCTATACGGTTATCATGCAAGATCCATCCAATTAAACAATAATCCATCCCCACTGTAATACATATGCTTACACAATCTAATCGGGAATAGAGTCAATCGTGCCGATCCATATGAAATCTCATCCTAATTATCTGGTAAATAAGGATGAAGATACATCTCATACGTATCGGCATCTCAATATGCATTGCTCTTATTATGTATACCTATATAATGGTTTACTTCGTGCAAGAGGTGGACCAAATCTTTATTCGATGAGTTTTGACTATACTTCGTTATGAAAGTCAATTGGAATATCTATGTTGCATACATTATCATGAAATGATCACATTTATCTAAATTCAAATATCAAAAAATAGTAATATAATTCAATGAATAAATATTTACACTAGTTAATAACAATGGGTTGCATAGCCTAACATAATTCCCTTCTTACACACAAACCAAACTTGTTCAATGTGATGGTTGAAACGCATACATATGAAGTTACCAACATGCCATGAAGGGCAATTGAATGAGAACCATCTGCCAATTTAGATATCAAGAAAAGCCAAGCACTTAGACAAGCAAAGCAAAAGGCTTCCTGACGAGGAAAAGCTCCAGCACAGTGCTTAGTGAGGAATGGGAGGCCCCACTTAAGTTTATTTTTAAGACAAGAAAAACCAAAGGATCTCCCAATGAGGAAAAGCTTGAGCACAGTGCTTAGCAAGGAATGTGAAGCCCCACATGAATCTACTTTTTAATTAGCTAATTTTTGGACACAATGGATAGTCAAAATGAACCCAACGAGCAAAATTTCAATAAATTAGGAGATGGATGGTTCAATTCCAATCTATATTTTAGATGGTGATCTAGTGGGCCCCATAATTTTAGGTGGTTCAAATTTGAGTAATTCGTACAATTTCTGAGCACCTAAGAAACTCCAATGTAATTGAGTTGAGTCGTACGTGCACCACATGTGCTGTCCTACTCATAATGATGGTTATTCCTTTAAAATTTACAATATATTTGATATGAATCACAGGGATGAAATGGGCATCGATACTCCTCATACGCCACATATATAAGGGCATCAATATGCACAGGGTTCTATATGATATATATACCTAGCAAAATATGTGCGATCCATCACACTCAATAGTCATATTCACATTGTGGAAGGTAGTTTATTATATTCGGCTCACGTCGCATTCTCACACTATGAAGATTCGTCAGCGTGTCCTACGTTATCGTGGCTTTACGCGAACATCTCAAGGTGACACAACAGCGTGATTGGGGGATTTATGTAACACGATGTGTTCATGGAGCGGCTATTTGTGACATTAAATCTTGAAAAGTGATGTAACATGCATGAATTTTACTTTCATCGATTGTGCACCATGCCAACTAACCCACAAAATTACGTGTTGACCAAGAGGGCCACTACTCGTCACATATTACGTCCACGATTTTATGATGACTATTAGAGATGGGATGTTCGACACCATACTTGCCTGTAGCAGAATGATGTGAATAGCTATGGTGATGATTCATGAGAAAATTCATATAGTGCAGTATCTTTAAAGAAAAACAGGTAAAGGGCATGATTAAATAAATTGCATAATCTAAAGGAAGGATCTTCACCTTAGCTTATTGATCCTTAGAGATATTTCTTATGGTAGGTCCTACTCTAATTAACTGTTTCAAGTCAAACTTTTAAATAGGTTTAATATATTTATTTAAGTTATGCTAAGACGAGCTGTGCATTAGTGGTCTTTAATTCACTATGCTCGGGTCCATCCCACCACTGAGTTGACTCAGTTGGGTGTGATGGCTCCTATTGCATGGAAATTTTAGGAAGGAAAAAGGAAAGAAAGGAAAGAGATTGATCGAACTGAGTTGCTGGGTGGACTCGGTACTTCCCATCCGAAGGCTTACACTTATCTTCCTCCTCTTCTTGAACTGTACGTGATCTTTCTCTCTCCGCACTGTCTTCACTCTCTGTATTTCTTACCTTTTCTTTCTGGTGGGAGGGACATGGCTTTTTATAGCCGGTCCAGTCCTAAGATTTCCTATGCAGTTTGGATCTGGAAGCTTCTTACGAAACTCCAGATGCGTAACGTGTAACAAGGACTGGTCGTGTGATAGGAATCCTGACTTCTACTCATCATCCTCTTTTCCATCTTGCCCGACCACTGATCGGCCAAATATCATCAACAGATCCTTATTGAATTTCTTGAACAGATAGTGCTGTTTGGATGGTTGGTTGGTGCCAGTTTTAATGGTAGATTGATCCCAATGCACTAACCCCCCATTTGGACACCTCCACTTGGATCGGACTGGTTGTCTGAATCCTCTTGGGCACCCGATCTGCGATGAAAGTGGGCCTTGTGAGTACACTGTGCGGATAGCACGTTTCCGCAAGGAGGTGGAAAGCAGAAGTTCTACCGTGAAAAATGACATGAGTTGTGGCCGAAATTTCCTCCTGAATTCGGAGAGCATTTAGTCTACCTTCTTGGCTAGATGCGTATGCATGGTGGAGGTTTGATTCGGATGCAACGTAGAGGCCAGACTTAGATCTGATCGGAGCGATGTTTTTGCTGGAGCAACTCGCTCCCTCAATGTGGCCCATCATGGTCAGAATTTGATTAGGTGGTCGCTGAACGGTCCTGATCTTACGACTGTTCGTGATGGTGGCCCACTCCAGATTCGGTTGCGGATCTCCTTATTTCAATGGGAAATTGACAGTACTTACTTCGAAGTTTGGGTCAATTACCTAGAAAGCTGTGTCATTCCATATATTTCAAAAGTGGCCTTTTGATAGGCTTCTGAAAATTACTTGAACCAAAATGCCCTTGTCCTTGTTTCAGTAGTTGTACAGTTTTCTAGGGAATAAGAAGTTATGTTGTATTTAATGCCAAGAAAGTGATGTGCACGGAACCCTTTTTTGCGCATGGGCAAGGACCAAACTCATGGGGCCCACATTGATGTTTGTGTATAATCCATGCCGCTCATCGTTTTTGTTGTGTCATTTTAGGGCTAGGGCTAGGGCCCAAATATCAGCCTTAGCCAGAGCTCGTGTGGGCCACATAATAGAAAATAATGGTGACAATGGAACCCACTATTGAAACTTTCGAGGCTTACTGTGATGCTTGTTAGAAGTGGACATTGTCCAAGTCAGGACTTTTTGGGCCCACGACAAGTTAGCCGACAAGGTGGATGGATCAGATCACCCTCATTGTGGGCCTTAAGCTATGATACCAATGGTTTGGTAAAAAAGGAAGTGAACACATTCAAAACCACGATTCATACAATATGACAACCATAATTCATATAACTAGCAACTACGACTTATGCAAACCACGACCCAAATGGGCTCACACTAATGCATGTGTACAATCCATTCTGCCCATCCTTTTTGTCATGTCATTTTAGGGTTAGAGCCCAAATATCAGCCTGATCCAGTGCTTTTATGGCCCACAAAATAGAAAATAATGGTGAGTGTTGAAAGTTTACAGGCTCACCGTGATGTTTATTAGAAGTGGACATTGCCCAAGTTAAGACATTTTGGGTTCACGCCGAGCTGGATGACAAGGTGGATGGATCGGATCACCCCATTATAGGCCTTAAGCTATGGTACCAATGGTTTGGTTGAAAAGGAATTGAACACATTGAACATCACAATCCATACAATATGACAACCACAACCCATATAATATGACAACTACGACTTATGCAAACCAAGACGACCCATGAAAACCACGACTCAAATGGGCCGCAGTTGTATGGATAGTAGTTGTCATGTTATATGGGTCTCAGTTGTCCTGTTATATGGGTCTCAGTTGTATAGATTGCAGTTGTCTTATTATATGGGCCGCAGTTATCTTTTTATATGGATCGCAGTCGCAGTTGTCCTGTTATATGAGTCTTAATTGTCATGTTATATGAGTCTCAGTTGTATGGATCGCAGTTGTCCTGTTATATGGGTCGCGGTCGCAGTTGTCCTGTTATATGGGTCACGGTTGTAGTTGTCCTATTATATGGGTCTTAGTTGTCCTGTTATATGGGTCACAGTTGTATGGATCGCAGTTGTCTTATTATATGGGTCGCAGTTATCCTGTTGTGTGGGTCCCGGTTACAGTTGTCCTATTATATGGGTCTTAGTTGTCCTATTACATGGGTCTCAGTTATATGGATCGTAGTTGTCCTGTTGTATGGGTCGCAGTTATCCTGTTATATGGGTCGCAGTCGCAGTTGTCCTATTATATGGGTCTCAGTTGTATGGATCGCAATTGTCCTGTTATATGGGTCACAGTTATCCTGTTATATGGATTGTGGTCGCAGTTGTCCTGTTATATGAGTCTTAGTTGTCCTGTTATATGAATCTCTATTGTATGGATCGCAGTTGTCCTGTTATATGGGTCGTAGTTATCTTGTTATATGGGTCACGGTTGCAGTTATCTTGTTATATGGGTCTTAGTTATCACGTTATATGAGTCTCAGTAGTATGGATCGCAGTTGTCCTGTTATATGGGTTGCAGTTATCCTGTTATATGGGTCGCGGTCGCAGTTGTCCTGTTATATGGGTCTCAGTTGTATGGATCGTAATTGTCTTGTTATATGGGTCGCAGTCACAATTTTCCTATTATATGGGTCTTAGTTGTCCTGTTATATGGGTCTCAGTTATATGGATCGCAGTTGTCCTATTATATGGGTCGCAGTTATCCTATTATATGGGTCGCGGTCGCAGTTGTCCTGTTATATGGGTCTTAGTTATCCTATTATATGGATCATGGTCGCAGTTGTCTTGTTATTTGGGTTGCAATTGTTCTATTATATGCGTCGTGGTTATCATGGGGTGATATGATCCATTCACCTTGTTGTCCAACTTGCTGTGGGCCCCAAAAGTCCTGACTTGGCCCCACACTGATGTATGTGTATAATCCATGCCGCCCATCCTTCTTGTCATGTCATTTCAAGGCTAGGTCCCAAATATCAACTTGATCCAGTGCTTCTGTGGCCCATATAATTGAAAATAATGGTGACTGTTGAAACATCAATGGATCAGATGTGGGCCAAAGTCAGGATGTTTTGAAAATAATGGTGACTGTTAAAACATCAATAATGGTGACTTGGGCATTGTCCACTTCTAACAAACATCAATGTGGGCCCAAATCAAGACTTTTTAGGCCCATAACAAGCTGGCCAATAAGGTGGATGGATCAGATCACCCCATTGTGGGCCATATATAACATGACAACCACGACCCATGACAACCATGACCCATATAACCGGACAACTGCGAACCAAATAATAGGACAACTGTGACCGGGACCCATATAACAGGATAACTGCGACCAATTTAACAGGACAACTGCGATACATACAACTGCGACCCATATAACAGGATAACTACGACCCATACAACAAGACAACTGCGATCCATACAACTGAGACCCATACAACAGGACAATTGCGATCCATACATCTGAGACCCATATAACAGGACAACTACGACTGTGACCCATATAACAGAATAACTTGTAACACCCCATGTTTTCAGGACCCAAGTATACGACCTGTTTCCCCAAAACCCAAGTGTTAACCTATAAAGAGTCAGAGTCCACATATTTTTTTCTTTCATCAAAGTAAGCAAATTAGTGTAGTGTGGACAAATCAAATATAAAGGAAAGTTTGCATTTTTATTTAAATATACAAGAGCTGCCCATAATTACTTATACAACCAATGTCTCAATATAACAAATACAAGAATTTCATAACTTAATACATGAGAAAATATTGAAATGCATATAAACAAAAGCTGCAAGACCACGCAGCTCCTATTAGCAATACAGCCGTACATCATCGGCACTTGTACACTACTCATCAGTCTGAATATGAAAATCACTTAAGCCACTTGTGCTACCTGTACGGTTATATATTTGATGGATGAGTGACCAACTCAGTGTGAATTTTCTTCAAGATTATATACCGCCACATTAGGTAAGCATAGTTATGAAAACATACAGGGTATAAAAATAATATATAATGTAGTCTTATTAAATGCATGGATGTATGAGTTTACATCAACTGGGGATGCTGATCCAGTTGGCTTTTGGGCAAAAACCCATTTAATGTGGCTGGTCACCAATGAAAGTACAGTGCATGCGTAGTGCCAAACTCACCAAAGGTGGATCGATAGTCAATGGTCTAGGAGCACTACGTGAAAAATAGAAAAAAATGATGGATTTAGAGACGGTTCTGGACCGTTTCTAAAATTACTTGGTTTAAAGATGCTTTAGAGACGGCCGTAAACCGTCTCTAAACTTTTAGACGGCCCTTGACCGTCCTTAATATTGTCTTAAAAATTTAAATGCCCACAAATCATTTAGGACAGTAAAAAGCCATCATTAATTGCGGATAAAAGATTGTCATTGACCGTCTGGAATAAGAGACGGTCTCTGACTGTCTTATATGTGGCCATTTGAGACGGTCAAAGACTGTCCGTATTAGAGACGGTCATTGGTTGTCTCATATTGGTAATCTGAGACTGTCAAGGACCGTCTCAATTAGAGACGGTCATTTGCCGTCTTTTCGTATAATCTGAGACTGTAAAAAATAGTCTGTATTTGGGATGGTCCTTAGCTGTCTCCATTTGAGACTGTCAAAGGTCATCTCTATTAGAGACGGTCTTTGACTGTCTCATATGCGGTCATTTGAGACGGTCAAAGACCGTCCATATTAGAGACGGTCATTGGTAGTCTTTTATCGGTAATCTGAGACTGTCAAGGACTGTCTCAAGTAGAGACGGTCATCGACAGTCTTTTAGTGGTAATCTGAGACCGTAAAAAATAGTCTGTATTAGAGACAGTCCTTAGCAGTCTCCATTTGAGAATGTCAAAGACTGTCTCTATTAGAGACGGTCTTTAGCCGTCTTATAATGGTCACTTGAGACTGTCGAAGATCGTTTGCATTAGAGATGGTCCTAAACCGTCTCTAATGCTTAGGTCAAAAATTAAGAACAAAAAAAATTATGAATTTCGAAAAAAAAAAGTTAAAAAGCTTAGAAAAATAATTAACAATGTTTAAGAAAAAAATTTAGATTTTGAAAAAAAATGTAATTTTATAAAAATCTAGATTTTGAAAAAAATAAATTAAGAACTTTGAATAATGTTGATAATTTTGAAAAAAAAAAGATTTCGATAAAAAAATGATATTTTGAAAAAGAAAATTTATAAAATTAAACAAAATTGTGAAAAAAATTGATAAATTGTAAAAATAATATATTTTAAAAAAGAAAACTAGATTTTGTATTTTGACAAGAAAAATTAAAAAGTTATATAACAAAAGTGAGATTTAGAAAATGATATTTTGAAAAAGAAAATTTAAAAAATTTAAAAAATTGTGAAAAATTGACAAATTGTAAAAAAATATATATTTTAAAAAAGAAAACTAAATTTTGTATTTTGACAAGAAAAATGGAAAAGTTAAATAACAAAAGTGAGATTTTGATGATGTGTTGTATATCCTTACCGCCCCTATGTTTCTCTAACCCATTTTTGGGCCGGGTAATAATGTAAAAATGTTTTAATTTTTAAAAATTTTTATCGGTAAAAATGTGTGTGTGTGTGTGTATATATATATATATATATATATATATATATATATATATATATATATATATATAATTAAATGGTAATATTTAAATGATTTGTAATATCACATGAAAAAGAATATTGAAAAGTTTAGAAATTTTAACTATTTAAGAAAAATTTTGAGAACAAAATAATGCTTTTGAAGAAAAAAAATCGGTATTTTGAAATTTTTGAGAAAGAATTAAAAATAAGAGAATTTTTTTGAGATTTTGAAAATAAAAATTTTAAATTTGTATTTTAAATATTTTTGAAATATTTTATAATAAAAATGATATTTAGTTAAAAGAGTAAAAAAAATATACATTTTGAAAAAAAAATGTTAAATTTATTTATGAAAAATAAAATTACTAAATTATCAGGCACATCCACTAATTGAACCTTTAATCATTTTTGGACAATCTAATCAGTTCAAATTGAAGAGTAAATAACTACAGATGTTTAAATCAAATTTCACTGAAATTGTTGATCAATCTTGTATGCCCAATATCTTTCTCATATGTAGTCTGATTGAGGCGAGTAACTAGTCAAATTGAGAGTATTGATCAGTAAAACAGAGTGAATGGACCAGACATGTAAAAAGGACCAAATATTCTGGTTAAAATTGTGACCCAACTTACTGACCTCGTGAGAACCTAAGAATTGATGTTAGTAAGTTTTGTGGGTCCCATCATGATGTGTGTCGAATATTAACACCGTGGATTTGATGTATCCCCTTTAGGTTATGAGATATCTCAAAAATCATCGGTAAATGAAACTCAAGTGGGCCATACCATTTAAAACTATGTGAAGACATCCTAAAAAATATAAAAGCACTTGGTGGGGCCCACATGAGTTTTGGATGCAGTTGAAACTTGGTCTGACCCCTCATCCAAGTGGGACACACATAATGAGTGGGTTGGATATGTGAATCACATTTAGGTAGGCCCAATATATGATTATGAATGTTTTAAAGAAACCTTTCTCCACTACATTTAAGTGAGTTACTTGTTACCTTTACCAGAGTAAACTCTGTAGGGTTCACTGTTATTTATTTATTTTATCCACTCCATTCATCCATGTTAACAGATAATTTGAGGTCTAAAGAACAGAAGGAAGTATATCCAAAGCTCAAGTGGACCATACCACAGGAAATAGTGTGATTGAACCTCTACCATTTAAAATTTCTTGGAGGCCCTAGAAGTTTTGGATCAAGTTGATGATTGTGTTTTCTATGCATTTATATATTTTTGATATTATGAACAACTTTTAACTGTTTTTGGACAATCTGATTAGTTCGGACATGAAGAGTAAATAACTTTAAATGTTTAAATCAAATTCACTCAAATTGTTGATCAATCTTATTTGCCCAATATCTTTCTCATATGAAGATCTAGATGAAGGTAAACGACAAAGATCAAATTGATCCAAAACTTTTGTGGCCTTCAAAAGGTTTTTAATAGTTATTCATCATTGTTTTGATTGGTATGGCTCAACTAAGATTATTGAGTTCTTATGTTTTGAAATCACATCCTAAAATATGATGGAAAAATATATGGACGGTGTCGATATACATAAAATATATCAAAGTGGGCCCTACACAGTTAGAGTAACACCCATGAGGAGTTACCTAAATAGTGAAATGGTACTACAAGGTCACCTCATGGGAACTTCCCATGATGTTAATCTGTGTGCACCCCACCATGATGTATGTAAAACATCAACACCATGCATTTGATGTGTCCCCTTTTAAGTCCAAAAATCAGTTATATACGAAACTCAGGTGGGCCATAGCATCTAAAACTATGTGAAGACATCCCTAAAACATATAAAAGCATTTAATTGGTGGGGCCCACATGAGTTTTGGATATGTATGAAACTTGGGCTGACTCCTCATCCAAGTGTGACACACATAATGAATGGGCTGGATCTATGAACCACATCTAGGTGGGCCCAATAAATGATTATGAATGTTTTAATGGGAGGGTAACCCTCTCAACTATAGTATGTGGTGTGGCCCACCCAAGTCATGGATTGACTTTATTTTTAAGGTCTTGGCCACCATGGAATGGTGCATCTGACTGATGGGGAAAATCCAAAGTTCAAGTGGACCCACCATAGAAAAGAGTGGGATAATGACACCCACTATTGAAACCTTCTTAGGGCCTGCTGCGATGTTTATTTGAGATCCACCTATTTATAAGTTAATACAGACATGGATGCAGTTGAAAATTGGTCTGACCCCTCATCCAAGTGGGACACACATAATGAGTGGGTTGGATATGTGAATCACATTTAGGCAGGCCCAATATATGATTATGAATGTTCTAAGGAAACCCCTCCATTATATTATGTGGTGTGGCCCACATTTAGGCTGATGTTTGTGTTTCCCCTCATTCATATTTTTTTGATATTATGAACATGTTGGATAACAAATAAACATTACTGTGGGCCCAAGGAAGGTATCAATGGTGGAAATCATTATTCCACACTGTTTTGTGTGGCATGGTTCACTTGAGTTATGGATTTACCGAAAATTTGGGATCAACCCACACCGTTCATCCATTTTTCGAGATCATTTTATAGAATTATCCAAAAAATGAATCATATCCAAAGATTAAATGGACCACACCACAAATAAGGGGAACGAATTGGCTCCTCCCCTACACCATCCAATGGCTTGTGGTTGGTGCTTTGTGGGCCCAACCATGATGTATTTTTACAAATACATGGATGAAGGAAAAACTAAAATATCAACTTGATCCAAAACTTCAGTGGCCTCCCAAAATTTTTCAATGGTAGACGTTCAGTTTATATTATTTCCTATGATGTGGTCCACTTTAGATTTTTATAGGCTTCATTTTTGACCTTATGTAATAAAATTATATGTTAAAATGGATGGATGGAGTGGATAAAATGAAAAAATCATGGTGGGCCCCAAAGGATTTACTTAGTATGCTTGGGAACGAATTGACTACTCCCCTGACACCAGCCAATGGCTAATGGCCGGTGCTCTGTGGTCCCCACCATGATGTCTGTGTTTCATCCATGCCATCAATATATTTTTACAGATAATTTTACATTATGAGACCAAAAATGAGATATATCCAAATCTCAAGTGGACCACATTATAGGAAACAGTGTTGAATGAGCGTTGACCATTAAAAATATTTTGGTAGCCATAAAAGTTTTGGATCAAGCTGATTTTGTTTTTTCCCTTCATTTGGTCCTGTATGACCAAATCAACAGATTGAATGTCAAATAAACAGTACAGTGGGCCTTAGGAGGATTTTAATGGTGGATATCTAATCACTATTGTTCTCATGTGGTGTGGACCACCTGAGATTTATATTCCTCTAATTTTTGGCATAAAGCTCTAAAATGATCTTTAAAAATGGATCAACGGAATGGATGAAACACATACATCATGGTAGGGCCCACAGAGCACCAACCACCAGCCAGCCCAAAATTGGGCGCGCGCCCAATCTCTCACTCGACACCCTCCCTCTCTCCTCTCTCTCTTTCTCTCTCTCTCTCTCACCCTTGCCTTCCCTCGCCGCCCTCTCTCACTCTTGTGCATCCTCTCTCTCTCTCTCTCTCTCTCTCTCTCTCTCTCTCTCTCTCTCTCTCGGTCCTCTCTCCACCACGCCCTCTCTCTATTTCTCTGTCTCTCTCGGTGCTCTCTTTCTCTCTCGCTCATCCACATGAGGTATCTCTCTCTCTCAATCTCTCTTAATCTCAATACCGATTGAAACGATTTGGGGATTTAGGGATTTGGGGTTTGGGGTTTGGGGATTTAGGGATTAAGGTGGGCCCTACTGAGTTTACTCAATACAATAAGAGCGTATTGAGTAACTCAGTATGCAATCCGATTTCCTCTGTAGCACCACCATGATCTATGGCCCTGTATGATCTATGGCCCCACCATGATGTATATATTTTATCCATGCCATTCATCCATTTTTACAGATCATTTTAGGGCTTTATCCCAAAAATTATAGGGATGTAAATCAGAGAAATAGAATGGATGAATGTCATGGATAAAAATTAGAGAAATGGATGAAATGCATTCAACCTCTGTTGGTGTTAATGTAGATGGGAATATGTCTCGGCATTATTTCCCTGAGAACAGTAACATGGCTGCAAAATATAACCAAGTAGGGAAATCCATCAACATAGCCCTGCAACACAACAGTTACAGAACCATGGATCAGGTTGATTGCTTTAACTTTCCTATGAAAAGAGTCCTAACAAGTTTGAATCGCCATCTTTAGCCATTGAATTCACCATCTTCTCCACCTCTTGAGGAATCGTTGTAGAGAACATCAATATCTGAGGCTGAGAGAGGGCCCGGAAGATCTGCATCACTTGATCATGGAAGCCTTTTTGAAGCATGCAGTCCACCTCATCCAAAACTAGAGTCGAAACCTCTTCCAATTCTAAATCATTTTTGGTTAGGAGATCAATGAGCCTTCCAGGCATCCCAACAATCAATTCCACCCCCTGTTGGATACGATACACCTGGCACGCCATTGCATCACCGCCCACGACGAGTGCGGTTTTAAAAGGCAGACCCTTCCCCAACATCTTGGCCTGTTCCTTGACCTGCACACAAAGCTCTCTAGTCAGTGCTAGAACCATCGCCAAAGGCCTTTTGTGATCAGATGGATGCTGTAATCTTATGCTGGTACAGTGAGAAACTATAGGAATTAGAAAGGAAGCTGTTTTGCCTGACCCGGTTTCGACAGAAACAAGCATGTTCTTGCCATTCAAAGCAGCTGGGATGGCTTGCATTTGGACCAGTGTGGGTATTTCGTATCCAAAAGTTTCTAGATTTTCCTGGAGCTTCTGGGGAAGATTGCAAGATGAGAATGACAAGATAGGAGGTGGGATAGACTCTCCCTTGACTCAGATGTCAATGTTTTTCCTCAGGGATTCAATCTGGTGTATGGTTAAGCAATTCTGCTACA
Source organism: Magnolia kwangsiensis (assembly GCA_037074715.1). Lineage (NCBI taxonomy): Eukaryota > Viridiplantae > Streptophyta > Magnoliopsida > Magnoliales > Magnoliaceae > Magnolia > Magnolia kwangsiensis. The sequence continues at coordinate 49,247,933 of CM073588.1, forward strand.
AAGTATCATCGTCCCTAACATAAAAGCATTCATCACTGATGGGTAATTTTATGGATGGGGTGAGATGTACTTGCTTTCAAGAGTGCTGTCGGTAATCCCCAACAGTTAAGTAGTTGGGTTGGTATACCTTTCATTTTTAAATTACTGAAATCGTCTGTTAAGTTGATATAGCTTTCATTTTTAAATTACTTCCCTGTGCATGTTTGGTATTTCAAGCACCTGAAAGACTTTCAGTGTTTAAAAGAGCTGGATTTTTTAAAAAAGAGTTTTGAACTCTTTCATTGTAAGTTTGGATTTTTAAGAACACTTAGAAACCTTTTGGGATATGAGATTCCATGATGCAAATACCTTATACTTTGGAGCTTGCATTTGGAACTAGTCAATTTGCTTGTTTTGATTTGTATGCTTTATTCAGCTCTCACCATACAAACTAAATCTTTTATCATTCCCATTCCTCAATTTCACCAAAAGTATGGATTTTTAAGGAAAACCCACAAATTATTTTGGATTTTGAGACTAAAATCTTGAGGAACTGGCTTATTTGTCATCTTGAATTTTTTTATGCATATTGGCACAGTTGTGGGTCCACTATGCCATTATAGACCAATATGGCCATAAAGGGTCCATTCGATTTATTATTACTATTATTTTTTTCATTTTTTCTCTTTTTCCACCTCTTTATTCATGTTAAGCACGAAGGAAGTTTATAAGCTAAGTTTAAACTAGATGTAGGCTTATTTTGAGGATCAAAACACAAAATAAAGTGGGATTCAATGAGTTGATGTGAAGTGGACCATATTGAGACATATCGAAAGGGATATACTATTCACTTTTTCTTTTTTCTTTTTTCCATTTTTCCATCTTTGTGTTGTTGTACTTATATATCATAGGCCCTAATCCACCAAATCATGCTTGACTTTTGGTGCTTAAATAGTGCTTACATAACAGACCTGTAATTGTGTCACCAATTCATCATTACTCATGTGTCGACTTATATTTGTTATTTTATTTTGATATTAGATATTTAGAAGCCTAAATATCAAATTTTTGCTATTTTAGAGTTGGTTTCAGGTTAGTAATTTCAGGCAGCTTGAGACGGCATTGTTTCCAAAGAATAACCCATTACACCATCAAATACATGTTCAAAACCAGAAAAAGAATACATTTTTCAGAGATCAATCTGGCCATGAACATCATTGGACCCATTGTAGATGAAGCATAGCTGGAAAATTGCATTGATAAGATAATTCCATCCATCCTATTGATTGTTGTCACATATTTAAATAATGATATGTTCAATGAGTAAAATCAGATGGTTAAGATTGTTCAATCAATGCAGAGTTCAGATGGTGCTCCATCAAGAATGGGGCCCATGATTTAAATGGGTTAGATGGCCCTACATGTGGCACACGTATGGTGGCCAAGACACCACAACTTAAGAAACAGTGGTCAGCTATCAGCATACTCTACCCCTACTTTTTAATTGGCACATAACATGTATACCTTTTGAAGTACCTTGCTTGATTATGACAATCGAACTGTTGTTAAGAACACAATTCACAAATTTCTCTCGCATTCATTTTCTGTTACTATACAGATGTATCAGTCAACATTGTGCACTTCTTGTCAACTATAATGTAATTGTTTCATAAACAAGGTTTCTTCTTTATTTTCAGGCAATATTCAATGAGCTCTGCAAAATGTTAGATCCTGGGAAGCCTCATTCACACCGAAGAAAGGGAAAAGTAGTGTGGTGATGTTTGTTGGTCTACAGGGTATGTTGCTTCAGCCAGTTGAATGTTCTTGTTGCTAATTTGGGCTTAGGTTATCTTTATATTGTATATGATCTAGTCAAGTAGCGGGTAACTGGGTACTGATTCATTGAATGGTAAGTTGGTTGTGTTGCTCGGCCTGAAGATGTTTTCATAAATTTTGGATTTGCACTTTCTGAGATTTAGTTAATAGTGTAGTGCTTGTTTGGAATACTAGAGAATCCCAACTTTTTTAGTTTGAAATGTTATGAAAATGATATACTTTGACACTTCCCCTCCTTTTAAGTTCTTATATCCATTCCTCTCTTGCTCAAAATGAAATGTGTGGGACTATCCTGTCCAATTTGATCAGTCTCGCCCTGCATACAAACAACCTTAAAAGCACAAAGTATGCATATTACCATCAGAAAAAGGGATGGAAACTAGCTCTAGTCAGTTCGGATACATTCAGAGCTGGTGCTTTTAATCAGTTGAAGCAGAATGCAACTAAAGCTAAGATTCCTTTTTTAGAAGGTACAATGTCTGAATCATATTTGAGCCATTCCATATTTGTGTTAGTTTCCATTCTGTTTTGTTTCCTAGAAGTTTGAGAGAGGTGTGAGGTCAAATGTCAATATAATATTGTTGACTCCAATCATCCATCAAAAAAAGAAAAAAAAAAAGTTGACTCTAATCATTTAGAAACCCAATCGTGAATGGACGTTCAGTGATTGCAATGTATGTAGTACACTATCTCTGGGAAAAAAATCCAAAAAAAAAAAATAATAATCTAGAAATGTGTACATTAGTTCCAAATTTGTTAATGCTGCTAGTGTTGCTTATCTTTTGGTCAAATAAAATATGTTTATGTCTACATAACACTGCTTGTTACATTCTGTGCTTTCCCCAACATTTTCACATAAAAAATCATCTGTGCTGTATCCACAGCTACATGGAGTCAGACCCTGTAAAAATTACAGCAGAAGTTGTAGAACGGTTTAAGAAGGAAAATTGTGATCTAATAATTGTAGACACAAGTGGACGCCACAAACAGGAAGCGACTCTGTTTGAAGAAATGCGCCAAGTGTCTGAAGCAACGGTATTCATTTTCTTATCGTAAAGGTCTATCACTCTTATTCATTTACTGTTAGTTGCCAACATGCTATCTATATCTAATTTAAGTTCCTTGATGTTGTAGAAACCAGATCTTGTTATATTTGTTATGGATAACAGTATTGGCTAAGCAGCATTTGACTAAGCTTAAGCTTTTTTTTTCCTTTGAATTGTAATAGACTGTATCGGTTGCATTTTTCTCCGTCATACAGGTTGTGGCTATCAAAGATATAATATCACCTCCTTATAGGGAAACATTTAATGATGTGTACAGGTAAATTCATTTTTTCTTATTCCTTATATTGTTTTTCAGTTATATTTTTGTTGGTTTTAAAGTATAGGTAGCGATAAAAATTGTTGGTCGATTGTGGCTTGTAGACAAAGGGATGAGTAACTAACAATACAAATATGGGAGGCCTTCCCCAGGTATTTAGATGCCTTTAAATATATTTATGTTTAATTTAAATGTATTAGCTCGAAATTGATGGAGCAAACCCGGATGTGCGTCGGAGTTATTCAGATGAGCGGGGGTCCCTGGAAGGTGGGAACTGCTGTTATAACCATGATGAAGCTGTCCATTTTCTATGGACAGCCTTGGAGGGGCCTGACCATTTGAACAGGCCGTGTTTATGTATTTTCTCGAAATTAATGGAGTAGACCCGGATGTGCGTCGGAGCTATTCGGATGAGCGGGGGTCCCTGGAAGGTGGGAACCGCTGTTATGACTATGATGAAGCTGTCCATTCCCTATGGATAGCATTGGAAGGGCCTAGCCATTTGGATAAGCCGTGTTTATATATGTATTTGCAGGGACTACACCCTTAACCTAAACCACACCCTAAACCTATAACCTAAACTTATTCTCAATTACCTAAACTTATAACCTATAACTTAAACCTAAACCTATTCTCAAATCCTAAAAGCTATACTTATAACCTAAACCTAAACCTTAACCTATAACCTAAACCTATACTTATAACCTTAATCTAAACCTATTCTCAAATCCCAAACCTAAACCCGATCCTGAACCCGAACCCGATTTTCTAAACCTAAACCTTAACCTATTCTCAATTCCCTAAACCTATAGCTTATAACCTAAACCTTAACTTAAACCTATAACCTATAACCTAAACCTAAACCTAAAACCTAAATGTATTCTTAAATCCCTAAACCTAAACCTACACCTAATCCTAATCTCAACTCCCTAACCTAAACCTAAACCTAAACTTGAAAACCTAAACCTAAACCCAATCCCGAAACCGAACCCGATTTCCTAAACCTAAACCTTAACCTATTCTCAATTCCCTAAACCTATAGCTTATAACCTTAACCTAAACCTTAACCTAAACCTAAACCTTAACCTATACCTATAACCTTAACTTAAACCAAAACCTATGACCTAAAACCTTAACCTATAACCTAAACCCGAACCCATTCTCAAATCCCAAAACCTATAACCTAAACCTAAACCTAAACCTTAACCTATAACCTATATAGCCTATAACCTAAACCAAAACCTAAAACCTATAACCTAAACCCGAACCTGAACCCAAATTCCTAAACCTTAACCTAAACATATAACTTAAGCCTATACCTAAACTTAAAACCTTACTTATAACCTAAAACTATTCTCAAATCCTTAAACCTTAACCTATAACCTAACCTAAACCTATACTTATAACCTAAAACTATTCCAAAATGCTAAAGCCTATAACCTTAACCTAACCTTTCCCTAAACCTATAACATAAACTCAATTCTTTAAACCTAAACCTAAACCTATAACCTTAGCTCAAATCCCTAAACTTTAACCTATAACCTAACCTAAACCTATACTTATAACCTAAAACTATTCTCAAATCCCAAAACCTATAACCTAAACCTGAATCTAAACCCGAATTCCTAAACCTTAACCTAAACATATAACCTATAACCTAAGCCTATAACTTAAACCTAAACCTAAACTTATAACTTAATCCTTAACCTATAACCTAAACTCAAATCCCTAAACCTTAACCTAAACCTAAAACCTAAACCTAAACCTAAACCTATAACCTTAACTCAAATCCGTAAACCTTAACCTATAACCCAACCTAAACCTATACTTATAACCTAAAACTATTCTCAAATCCCAAAACCTATAACCTAAACCCGAATCCAAATCCGGACCTGAACCTGAATTCCTAAATCTTAACCTAAACTTATAACCTATAACCTAAACCTATACCTAAACCTAAAACCTAAAGCTAAACCTAAACCTATAACTTAAACCTAAACTCAAATCCCTAATCTTTAACCTAAACCTACAACCTAAACCTAAACTTATAACCTTAACCTAAACCTATTCTCAAATCCCAAAACCTATAACCTAAGCCTAAATCTAAACCTAAACCTTAACCTCAAACCTAAACCTTAACCTAAACTTATAACCTAAACTCAATTCCCTAAACCTTAACCTATAACCAACCTAAACCTAAACCTAAACCTATAACCTTAACCTAAACATAAAATCTAAACCTAAACCTAAATCTATACTTATAACCTAAACCTATTCTTATAACCTAAACCTATTCTCAAATCCCAAAACCTATAACCTAAACCTAAACCTTAACCTAAACCTAAACTTATAACCTAAACTTAAACCTACACTTATAACCAATAATCTAAACCTAAACCTAAAACCCAAATCCAAACCCAATCTCGAACCCGAACCCGATTTTCTAAACCTAAACCTTAACGTATTCTCAAATCCCTAAACCTAAACCTATACCTAATCCTAATCTCAACTCCCTAACCTAAACCTAAACCTAAACCTAAACCTAAACTTGAAACCCCAAAACTAAACCCGAACCCGATTTCCTAAACCTAAACTTATAACCTTAACCTAAACCTATTCTCAAATCTCAAAACCTATAACCTAAACCTATAACCTAAAACTCAATTCCCTAAACCTTAACCTATAACCTAACTTAAACCTAAACTATAACCTAAAACCTAAAACCTAAATGTATTCTCAAATCCTTAAACCTAAACCTACACCTAATCCTAATCTCAACTCCTTAACCTAAACCTAAACTTGAAAACCCAAACCTAAACCTAATCTTGAACCTGAACCCGATTTTCTAAACCTAAACCTTAACCTATTCTCAAATCCGTAAACCTAAACCTACACCTAATCCTAATCTCAACTCCCTAACCTAAACCTAAACCTAACTTGAAAACCCAAACCTAAACCCGATCCCGAACCCGAACCCGATTTCCTAAACTTAATCCTTAACCTATTCTCAATTCCCTAAACCTTAACCTATAACCTAATCTAAACCTAAACCTAGAACCTACACTTATAACCTAAACCTAAACCTATAACCTAAACCTAAGCATAAAATCTAAACCTATGACCTAAAACCTAAATGTATTCTCAAATTCCTAAACCTAAACCTACACTTAATCCTAATCTCAACTCCCTAACCTAAACCTAAACCTAAACTTGAAAACCCAAAACTAAACCCGATCCCGAACCCGAACCCGATTTCCTAAACCTAAAACTTAACCTATTCTCAATTCCCTAAACCTATAGCTTATAATCTAAACCTAAACCTAACCTTAACCTAAACTTATAACCTTAACCTAAACCGAAACCTATGACCTAAAACCTAAATGTATTCTCAAATCTCTAAACCTAAACCTACACCTAATCCTAATCTCAACTCCCTAACCTAACCCTAACCTAACCCTAACCTAACCCTAACCTTAAACTTGAAAACCCAAACCTAAAACCCGATCCCGAACTTGAACCCGATTTCCTAAACCTAAAACCTAAATGTATTCTCAAATCCCTAAACCTAAACCTACACCTAATCCTAATCTCAACTCCCTAACCTAAACCTAAACTTAAACTTGAAAACCCAAACCTAAACCCGATCCCAAACCTGAACCCGATTTCCAAACCTAAACCTTAACCTATTCTCAATTCCCTAAACCTTAACCTATAACCCAACCTAAACCTAACCTGCACTTATAACCTAAACCTATTGTCACGCTCCAAACCCGAAAATCGGATTCATAGGAATCCCGATCGTCGAATCCGGTGCCGACAGCCTCCGTAGCACCCCATTCTCGGCTCCTAGCATTCATATGCCATATTTTCGATCCTGGGATCCTACAAGGAAGATTTTTTATTTTTTTTGTACATTTAACTAGTAATAAGCATAACCATAAGTTTACCCAAATCATAAAGGCAACATCATCATCACATATCCACTAATATAATCATTTGAATACAATGCTGAAAGGAAAATATATATGTCAAAATCAAAGCTCCAGAAAACAGTTGTATGCTCCAAGCTCAATGCTGTTGCAACCTAACATCACTTGCACGCATCTATCGTGCATAAGCTTATAAAAAGCTTAGAGGGTGGTGTAAGTGTGTGCACGAGATAAGTGCTAAGTATTCAATACAATATCATAATCATACATACCGGAAAGCTATTAATCCATAAACCATACAATGACTGAATAAGCAGAAACACTGATAAGAGTAGGAATTATCAGTGTAAACAGAAATACTGACAAGATTATAATCATGCGATAACAGAATAAGCGGAAGTATGAACAAGTCCATAAGTTAATTGATATCAGAATACGCAATATAGGACAGCTATGCAAATGATGAGTCATAGATAATCAAATGTCGAATGACAAGGATATAATGTAATACACAATTCGAAAGAGTCAACAAATATCATCACTCTCATCTAAGTCACAGGAATACAGAAACATAACAACCCACAATGCCACACGCCGAAGATGTAATGGAATATGCAGTATATGGTGCTAATGGAATGACCATACTGGAGTGTGATGTCGGGATAATAGTACGTAGTATCGCAGGCTACGGGGTCCACCACAAGGAACCTCTATCCAAACCAGTCCCATACCTAAATTTGGAAAGTCTGACTCAACGTGGTAAACTCCTGATCTTAGGTTAGTCGCACGCCCAACTGAAATCCTTGCCATAACGAAGATACACAACAATTAGTTGCGCACCACCAGCCCGAGTGGATAGTGAATGGATGAATAAATGAGTATGCAACTCTTACTCAGTAGCCTGTTAGCACAGTAGTCTGCCAACCGCTGGTAGCTTGCTCAGTGTGGTAGCTTGCCCAGGCCTCAGCCCCGCCCACATCACACCCGCCCATATCAGCGCCCGCCCACATACACAACAGTGACGGGATGTCATAATATCATGTCAGTTCTCATATCAGTACGATTCCTCTCTGAAGAAATCACCGGGGTCTATTACACTTCACACCACCTGCCACCCCAATCAAGCGCTCAACTGGGTAAGTGGAAAAGACCTCACTATCCGCCTGTCAGTAGTCTGCCAATACCTACCCTGCTCGCCGATAGCGGATCCATTCCTCGAGCTAGTCAAACTTAGCCTAGCCATGCCTACTCCCTCGGGCAGGTAAGGCCGCACCCCCTTCCAACCGACCACGACACAGTGGAGAGCGCAGCCATCTGGTAATCGGCACTCAACGCTCATCTACCCACTCGGTCTAGACGTTGGAGCATCCTCTGAAACCAAGAGGGTGTTTAGGGATTTTCACCCAGGGCCATCTATGGCGGCCCGATGCTCGAACAGATTTTTGGTGTCCCATCTGGCCATCCACAATATGCCTGTGGAGGCTACGACCCTGATGTCATTAGGGCGTACAGTAATCATAACACAATGCAAGATGCATGAGTCATACAATCCAATCATGCATCAATCCTGCGCATGTCATGCGCTCATGTGAGATAATCTCCACCTATCAGGGAGTCTCACATCATCCTGCCCAATGACATATGCAATGGTCAATCACATCTCATAAAAAACATGCAGATGATGCGAATGGGCATGTATCATGATGTTATGATGTCACATACTCATAAACGGTATCAATAACCGGCGTCGACAATGTGGACTTTTAACCAACATTGCCCCTAAGGAATGTCCCACATAGAATCAAATATATAATGGGTACATGGCCTCACACAAGGACCAAATATACAAAACAGGTAGGCCCTGGTCATGGGCCTAACACATATCATAATGGGCCTTATCCATAGGCCTCAAATACATCTGGATGGGTCGCACCCATGGGCCTCAGATATATCACAATGGGCCTCAAATATACTTCGCAGGTGAGTCACATCAGTATGGGATACATCACATAGGCCTAATATACATCACTATGGCCATAACCCATGGGCTTTAAATACACAATAGGTGGGCCCTACACATGGGCCTCAAATATATACCACGAGTGAGCCTCAATGGACGGATCACCAATACAACAGGATGGGCTTAATGACATGGACCCCATAAATATATCGAATAGGCCGCACCAATTGGGCCTTACATATATTGCAATGGGCCATGACCCATGGGCCTTGCATACATCACAATGGGCCTTGTAACATGGGCCTCATATATATTTAAGGTGGGCCTCAACAACGGGCCTCATACACATCAAGGTGGGCCTCAACAACGGGCCTCATACACATCAAGGTGGGCCTCAACAACAGGCCTCATACACATCAAGGTGGGCCTCAACAACGAGCCTCATACACATTAAGGTGGGCCTCAACAACAGGCCTCATACACATCAAGGTGGGCCTTAACAACGGGCCTCATATATGGCCTTAGCAACAGGCCACAAATATATCAAGATGGGCCTAATCAATCCTATGGGCTAAATCAATCAAATGGCCAATACGAGCAGGCCGATCAAATGGACCGATACAAATGGGCTGTGCGTCATGGAGTTATACTAAGCATGTTATAAAGTAATGCCCTATTCTTACAACACAGCTGGCCTAGATGGCTTGCATACAACAAGTACGGGCCTACCAATGGGCCCTAGGGAGAGTCGCAATGCAGACATTTAACCAACATTATACTCGCAATGTGGACGTCAAACCAACATTGCTCCCAAGGTGTAGCCCGTAGTGAATAACATTACGTAAACCAGGTTGGGATCACACATTGCAATGGACCTTAGGTACACCCCATTAGGCCTTAAATACATCAAATGGACTATTTCATATGGGCCTTTTACTCATCAAATGGGCCACATCAATGGGCCACACCAATGGGCCTTATGTGCATTGCAATGGGTCATAACCTGTGGGCCTTAGATTACATCAAATGGTTCTTGACCCATGGGCCTTATACATATCAAATGAGCCTAATCCCATGGGCTTTAAAATACATCAAATGGGTCCAATCCCATGAACCTTGGAACACATCAAATGGGTCCACTCTATGGGCCTTAAATAGTTCAACAACTAGCTACATTCATGGACCCAATTAAATTCAACTGTGGTGGGCCTCAAAAGTACATTCATTAAGCCCAACATTTAAGGAACTAAAGGTATAAATCATTTCCTCTAAGATCTTTATAATATGGTGGGCCCCACTCCTCAAAATTTCAGCCCAAGGCCAACATAGCTATAACATGTTGCTGTCCTAAATTTGGGCACTCCATTGGAGTGGGTCCAAGGCCTATAAAACTCTGAAAATTGAGGGCCAAGGTCCCTCATCATGCATACAATGAGAGAAAATCGAAAAAGGATGGCCCACCATCAGAAGAAATATTTTTGAATTATGGTTTTTTTATCAAGGCATATTGCTGGACTGCACAGCAGAAAAAATCTGGGAGTCCAACCATCTTGGCCCATTCTTTTGGATACCCAAACTGGGTCACTTGAGACTGAAATTTCACAGAGTGATACTTCCATAGGTGGGCCACACCCCCACAAAATTTCATAATTTTTAAATATCTTTAAGTATTTTAATTAATTTAAACAAAACAGACTGTCCAGAAAAATCGGACAGACTTGGATGGCCCAACGTGGTGGGCCAGTACGGCCCTTACCACGGTGTGTACAGGGGTCCATTGGCCCTGAAATTTTGTAGGTGAGTTCTAACATAAGTGGAACACACTTCTAAAAAATTTCAAAATTTTTGAACATCTGTAAATATTTTAATTCATTTACATAAATCAATCTGTCCTGAAAATCGGACTGATCTGGACACCATATTATAATGGGCAGGTCCCGCCATCACCATGGTGTGTACAGGCGTCCATTGGCCCCAAAATTTTGTAGGTGGGTCCTACCATAAGTAGGACACCCCTCTGAAAATTTTTATAATTTTTAAACATCCATAGGTATTTTAATAAATTTTAAAAATCCAACTGTCCATGGTGGAATGTTGCTGGAACAGTGCAGAAAATCCAAACTGTCCACCTCACTTGGACCACACCTTTGGGACCCCAATGAAGGTCAGTTGGGGCTGAAATTTGGGAGACATCAAGATGAGATCCCCACCTTTCAGAAAAGTATATTTAATAGGTATGAATAGTCCCCCAAACAGTCCCAAAATCTGGTCCAAAAACAACCAGAAACTGTCCAAAAAGTTCTGGACAACAACATGTACTTAGATAAAATTTATTATATAAGTTAAATAAAAAGAAAAATACATTAATAGGTCACACACATCAGAAAATAAAATGAGGGAAAAGAGAGATAGAAGGACAATCCGGCCATAGAGAAAGGGGCTCCGCCACTATTGAGCCCTCCCAAGATCAATCACACCCACACATCATACCTAGATTTACATTTACAACATGGATCTTGCACATGCATGGCCTATAATTAAAATGCATGGTGAGGATGTCATCCCTACCATGGTTATAAGGTCTAGATGACCCAAACATAATATGATATGAAATAAAACTACCATGATGGGGCCCATAGAGAAAGGCCCCATGCATGGATCATGTATGCATAAGGTAGACCATTAGGCCACAACCATGGGATTTTGTGGGATCTCCACCATTGATTGGTGGGTCCTACACTTCCCTCATGAAAAAAAGAAAACATCTAGGCTATAAAAATTAGATTTTTTTACATCTAGAGGAGCACCCACCGTCTATCTTCTTGCTCCCTTGGGTTCCTTAACACCTTAGCTTCAACTTCAATGGATAAGATGAGGAATGGATGGCTAGGATGAGAGATGATGGGGTAGGAAAGTGGGCCACCTTGGAGCTTGAGAATGCTTGGAGGATTTCTCATATGTATGGAGTTTCTCTCCCTTGGAGATTTGAAAATGAGAAAGAGAGAAAGAGTTGTAAAGGGAGAGAGAGAGAGTGATGGGTAATGGAGTGATGGATGGGAGAGAGATGGGTGTAAGAACTTTTTGACTTTGGTGGTCTTTTGTGTAAGAAAGGCATGGGTTTGTAAGACCTTTTTGACTTTTGTGGCTTATTTGGGAAAAGGTGAAAGGTGATGTGTACTTGACATGTACTTGACATGTGATGGATTGATTGATGGGATTGATGTGACATGTCGTAGAGATTCTCTTGAGTTTCGCAACGCGCAGTGTTTTCCTCGCACCGAACGCTAGCCTACATCTCCTAACCAGGGTATCACCTCGGAGCGCGAGTCGTGCCATCGGAACCGTAGCGACGGTGCGGTCGCTATGGTAATGGTCTTGGGTTGAGTCGATACGGGTTGACGGCATATGAGTCAGGGTCACGCGTTAATATCGGTTAAGGGTCGAAGGTTGCCGAAATTCGACCGGTAAGACCGCGGAAGTCTATGGAACGGTACAGTCTAGGATACGGGGCTTAAACCTATAACCTAAACCTAAGCCTAAAATCTAAACCTAAACTTAAAATCGAAATGTATTCTCAAATCTTTAAACCTTAACCTACACCTAATCCTAATCTCAACTCCTTAACCTAAACTTAAACCTAAACTTGAAAACCCAAACCTAAACCCGATCCTGAACCCGAACCCGATTTCCTAAACCTAAACCTTAACCTGAACCTATTCTCAATTCCCTAAAGCTATAACCTATATACTATAACCTATAACCTAAACCTAAACCTTAACCTAAACCTATAGCCTAAACCTAAACCTTAACCTAAACCTAAACCAAAACCTATAACCTAAACCTTAACCTATAACCTATAACCTAAACTTATAACCTATTACCTAACCTTAACCTAAACCTAAAACCTAAACCTAAACCTAAACCTATAACCTAAAATAAAACTTAAAACCTAAATATATTCTCAAATCCCTAAACCTAGACCTAGACCTAATCCTAATCTCAACTCCCTAACCTAAACCTAAACCTAAACTTGAAAAACCAAACCTAAACCCGATCTCGAACCCGAACCCGATTTCCTAAACCTAAACCTTAACCTATTCTCAATTCCCTAAACCTTAGCCTATAACCTAACCTAAACCTAAACCTATAACCTGCACTTATAACCTAAACCTATAACCTAAACCTAAGCCTAAAACCTAAACCTAAACCTAAACCTAAAACTGAAATGTATTCTCAAATCCTTAAACCCAAACCTACACCTGATCCTAATCTCAACTCCCTAACCTAAACTTAAACCTAAACTTGAAAACCCAAACCTAAACTCGATCCTAAACCCGAACCCGATTTCCTAAACCTAAACCTTAACCTTAACATATTCTCAATTCTCTAAAGCTATAACCTATATACTATAACCTATAACCTGAACCTAAACCTTAACCTAAACTTATAACATAAACCTAAGCCTAAAACCTAAACCTAAACCTAAAACCGAAATGTATTCTCAAATCCTTAAACCTAAACCTACACCTGATCCTAATCTCAACTCCCTAACCTAAACTTAAACCTAAACTTGAAAACCCAAACCTAAACCCGATCCTGAACCCGAACCCGATTTCCTAAACCTAAACCTTAACCTTAACCTATTCTCAATTCCCTAAAGGTATAACCTATATACTATAACCTATAACCTAAACCTAAACCTTAACCTAAACCTAAACCAAAACCTATAACTTATAACCTAAACTTATAACCTATTACCTAACCTTAACCTAAACCTAAACCTAAACCTAAACCTATAACCTAAAACATAAACCTAAACCTAAAACTAAAACCTAAATGTATTCTCAAATCCCTAAACCTAGACCTACACCTAATCCTAATCTCAACTCCCTAACCTAAACCTAAATCTAAACTTGAAAATCCAAACCTAAACCCAATCTCGAACCCAAACCCGATTGCTGTAATAATGTAGCCGAATCACATGGCAACAAATAAGAATGTATCCCTTTTAACACATGCCCCTTTTTACAAAGTTTTGATTTTTGTTGTTGTTTTTATTAACTTGAATTGAAACACTTTTTTGCATTATTTACTTGCATTAGTTTTATTTTAAAAAAGTGCCCACTTTTTTGGAAGAAGTTTCTACAATTCTTCATTATTTTGAATTATAATGTTTTGTTTGTTGAATATTTTTTTATTAGATGAAAGACGCAAAAAAAAAATTGTTGCCAATTTTTTTTCTTTTTTTATTTATGATGTTAAACTTATATGTATTTATGCGTGGATGAATGTAATGTGGATAAGATTGTTTGTGTTTGGATGGATGTAGTTTATGTTTGGATGAATGTACTTTATGTTTGGATGAATTTACGTAGTTTGGGTTTAGATGGATGTGAATGTGAATATGATGAAATATGTTATATAACAGGTGTATATCAGGAAAAATACGATGACATATATTGTAATAGGTGTATATTGACTGTCTCAAATTTGAAAATGTCCTTTTAAGGGTCATAAGAGACGGTTGGTAGCAATCCTTTTTAAGGATGGTCCATGACTCATAAGAGATGGACCATAGCAGTCCTTTTTAAGGACGATCCATGACCGTCCTTTGAAGGCTCATAAGAGACGGTCCATGACAATCCTTTTTAAGGATGGTCCATGACCGTCCTTTTAAAGGACGGTCCATGACCGTCCTTTAAGGCTCATAAGAGACCGTCTATGATAGTCCTTTTTAAGGATGGTCCATGGCCGTCCTTTGAAGGCTCATAAGAGACGGTCCATGACCGTCCTTTTTTTGTCAATAAGAATGACGATTTTCAACCGTCCTTTAAGTAATACGACACGTCAAAATTTGATGACCGGTCCATGACCGTCTTTTTTGGTCATTTGAGACAGTTTTGGACCGTCCTTTTTTCGCTGTTTTGGCATAGTGGAGCTAGCGAAACGATAACCTAACTAAATCCTACTAGGCACATGCTACAGCATCCAGAATTAGCCACCCATCATTGCCCTAATGCTATGAATGCATGATTAACCTATCCATTATTATTACATTTACAACCAACTAGTTTAATAAGCTCAAAGGTCACTACAAGGGGGTTCATCACTTAGCGTAGGGCGACAACTCGAGCATAGGTCCCATCCACCATCCTAGGCTCATGAGGCTACCTTCGGATGTTTAATGGAAATCTATCGACTAGTGGCCAATCATATTTCAACATATGGGGCTTACCATTACATGGTTACACATTATAAAACGTCGAACCCATTTAGAGAAAATACCAAACAAAGCCAAGTAGGGCCAATATCGAAGCAAGCCACATAGGGTAAATATCAAAATAAGCCACCTAGGGCAAGTATCAAAACCATGTGATAAAAGAACATCCTTGAAACCCACTTAGACATAACAACCCTAGATGGTAGGCCCACATTGATGATCCATTTAGATCACTACTCAATAACCACTAGATCGAAGGTCCATTACAATCACCATCAATTGAGTTACATCCCAAGTATGGGTGTACATTTATAAGTGGGGGTTTCCTACTAATGTACCAGTTTAAATCTCAGGAGCAAACCACAAGTAATCTAATAACATGAATTAAATATACAAGGTAAACATTAAGCATGTGATGTAGCAACTCAATTTCAACAATTAACACCTGTAGTTATAGAATGGAGATATCATTTATAAATTAAAATAAAACTATAACTTAAACTAATGGGAAAATGGAAAGCTCAAGGGGAAGAATCATCACCTTATGTATCGAACTGCCAACTGTCGTTGCTAGGAAGTGCGTGCACCCTTAGAACTGAATCCTACCATGGATTGTGAAGTTGTACGTGAGATTAGGTTTCTACAAGGCATTTATGGTCAAGATTAATATAACCTAGGGTTTGGATTACTTGTTTTTAGAGTTTTGATGTAGAACTTAGGGTTTTCATCCTAGGGTTTAGCCCTAGACTTAGATTTTAGGATTTGAATTGTAGTTAGTGTAAAATAAGTCACAATATCAATTTAATAATTAGAAAATAATTATTAACCTTAATGTTATAATTAATATTAGCTCACATAATAATGATAATCATTATGATAATACTAAATACTGTGACCTACCATGAATTATGAAATTCTACAGTTAGACCCAATCCTAACACACTATTTAGGGTTAAGGTCTTAATTTAGGATTTAAATTACCTAGGTTTAGGCTTCATCCTAAAGTTTAGGTTTAGGCTAGATTTTTAGATTCAATTTCTAATAGACGTAATGATAATATTAATAATGTTACTAGTTAAAATAGTAATCCTATAATGGCTAATGATGTTTAGTCGATCGCAAATGCTAATAATACTAATAATTTCAAAACGATCATTAATATTAACAATACTAAATGTTAGCTAACGGGGCACTAATAGTTATTGTAATGAAGTAAATGGTATGCTCTAACCATCAATGATCATTTTTAAGGTTGGCAAGGTAAAACTCTATTATTTAATAATGATAATTGTTGTATGTAATGACTAATATTAATATAGATAATCTACTAATGGCAATACATATATAATATCAATCAATCCTAATGATGATTGTAATAGTAACCATAATATCTATAATCGAAATAATTACAATATGGAAAGAAATTGTTGGCTCACCTAGGTCAACTCAGTTCGAGTCGAGTTGACTCGTTTCAACACAACTACTCTTTTCTCATCTTTCTCTTTTCTTTCTTCCTTTCTTCTGCTTCTCCTGGTCATGACGTGACTATCTGACTTGAACCAGGACGTCGCCTGACTTGGGCACGAGTGTAGCAGTGACTCCCACTCCCACCACGATAGTGGCTAGGTGCGACCCGAATCCAAGCCTCACACCCGACTCGACTTAAAACCCAACTAAATTGCGCAGTTGCACTAGCAACTTGGTTGGGCCAAGCTTGGTGCGACACACACTCTCTCTTGCCCTGGCCTATCTCTTTCTCTCTACCCTAGTGTTCTAGCCAGACTCAGACCGAGTTCTAACTCAGTCAGCCACTCAGCAATGGTTAGGTCAAGATGACACGGTGCAACAGCCGCACCACCACCATTTTCCTTTTCTTCTCTCTTTCTATTTCTCTTTCTTCTCTTTCTACTTCGATTCTTCCCTAGCTGGATGTCTAGCGACGGACACCAGGTGCAACCCGACTTGGACGATGCGGTACTGCTCTAACGAGGAAGAAGGAGTTTCCATTAATGACATTTCTCCTTTTAGCACTTCTTTCTCCGATTTCTTTCTTCTAGATGGTCTAAAGGGACTGTGTGGAGCTGGTGGCTGAGCTTCATCGAAGCTTTGAAGGGATTTGGTCGGTGGGTTCGAACGACGGAGGTTGTGGCTGTGGTTCTCTGTGGTTTGCTAAGAGAACCCTAAATCAGGGGAAACAAGGGCCAAGGTTTGTCCAAATGGATGGCCAAAATTAGCTAAAAACCCCTCACGTGGATCATGCTAGCTGGCTTGCTAAAACATTTCCATTTTCAGAAGAATGGTTTTGCACTGCCCTTCTCTACCGACGATTGCATGCACATCCTATCGCATCTGCATGCGAGGCTCACCATGTTTTGGTCAGACCCTTGCTGCGCACCAGATGGACGATTTGGATTGTCTAGATGGACAACATTGGTGGGCCATTGAACGATGAGATACACGTCAATCCGTTTGCTGATGAAAATAGGGGAGAGAGAGGTTCTCTCTATTTAGAGAAATCGCGGGTCAGCCCACTTTAACCGGGCTGCTCGGACCCATGCACAACGATTGCACCTCTTCTGGTGCACATTCAAGATGGCCGTTCATTATGCTTTATGGCTTAATTGGGCCATCTTGACTGGAGATGTGACAGATCCAATGCTTAGGTGGGCCATATTAATTGAACAAAGATTTTTAAGTGTCTCTTGTGACGATCCAATGGTCGGATCTTCTCGAGATCGAACATCAACGGTTAAAAGGTCCTAAAGGGTTCTTTTTAAGGCTTTCATAATAGATTACCTATTAAATACTAATATTAATGTAAATTTTATTACTATTGTATATTACTTAAAATTTCAATGATTAAAATCTCATATATATATATATATATATATATATATATATATATATATATATATATATATATATATATATATATATATATATATATATAAATGAACTTTTAATATTAACCTAATACTACATACATGCTATTAATCACATATTCATTAATACATAATTCATAATTTACAATATCATATAATATGAATGAATTGAAGATTGTACAATGTCATGTTTAATTAAAATTATATTCGTATTTAATAATATTGTTAAATAATATACAATTCTATTAAAGTATCTAATGATTTTTGTATACATACTTGTGAAAGATATTTAATGCTACATTAATATTTATAATTTGGTTTTATGTTGTGAAATTATTATTCATTATGTTCATTTAATATAATATTATTTTCATAATATCTTAAATACATTAAATACATACTTATCACTCTATTACGATGCATTTTCATATGTTATTTATTTAATAAATAAATTATCAAAATACATCCATACTCTTTTAATCTATGTTTGTGTAAAACTTATACTATAACAATTAAATACACACACACTTATGAAATATTACTGGATGATTTAATTCTCCTATTGAAGTGATTGGGATTCTAAAATAGCCGTCTCTGTACTATTTTGAAAATTAATCGAATGGATGACTTGATGTACGAATGAATGTTATACAAGACGGTTGAGATGAATAGATCAAGGATTTTTGGGTTTCAGTGTGCATGGATGACCACGTGTGTTTTTTACCCACGTGGGAACAAATTTAGACTTCTGTGGTGACATTCGTGTACTGAAAAGTACGGGGCGTTAATAACTGTGACCCATATAACAGGACAATTGCGATCCATATAACTGAGACCCATATAACAGGACAACAAAGACTCATATAACAGGACGACTACAACCGTGACCCATATAACAAGATAACTGCAACCTATATAACAAGATAACTGCGATCCATACAACTGAGACCCATATAACAGGATAACTAAGACTCATATAACAGGACAACTGTGACCGCGACCCATATAACAGGAAACTGCGACCCATATAACAGGACAACTGTGATCCATATAACTGAGACCCATATAACAGGACAACTAAGACCCATATACCAGGACAAATATGAACGCGACCCATATAATAGGATAACTGCGACCCATATAATAGGATAACTGCGATCCATACAACTGAGACCCATATAACGGGACAACTGCGACCCATGTAATAGGATAACTGCGACCCATATAATAGGACAACTACGATCCATACAACTGAGACTCATATAAAAGGACAACTAAGACCCATATAACAGGACAACTGTGACCACGACCCATATAACAGGATAACTGCAACCCATATAATAGGACAATTGCGATCCATACAATTGAGACTCATATAACAGGATAACTAAGACCTATATAATAGGACAACTGCGATCGCGACCCATATAATAGGATAACTGCGACTCATATAACAGGAAAATTATGATCCATACAACTGAGACCCATATAACAGGACGACTGAGACCCATATAACATGACAATTACGATCCATACAACTGCGGCCCATTTGGGTCGTGGTTTTCATGGGTCGTCATGGTTTGCATGGGTCATAGTTGTTATGTTATATGGGTCGTGGTTGTCATTTTATATGGATTATGGTATTCAATGTGTTCAATTCCTTTTCAACAAAACCATTGGTACCATAACTTAAGGCTTATAATGGGGTGATCTGATCCATCCACCTTTTCGGCTAGCTCGGTGTGGGCCTAAAAAGTCCTAACTTGGGCAATGTCCACTTCTAATACACATCACAGTGAGACTGTAAACTTTCAACAGTTACCATTATTTTCTATTTTGTGGGCCATAAAAGCATTGGATCGGGCTGATATTTGGGCCCTAACCCTAAAATGACACGACAAAAAGGATGGGCGGAATGGATTATACACATACATTAGTATGGGCCCATTTGGGTCATGGTTTGCATAGGTCGTAGTTGCCATGTTATATGGGTCGTGGTTGTCATGTTGTATGGATCGTGGTTTTGAACGTGTTCACTTCCTTTTCTAATAAACCATTGGTACCATAGCATAAGGCCCACAATGGGTATGATCCGATCCATCCACCTTGTCGGCCAGCTTGTCGTGGGCCCAAAAAGTCTTGACTTGGGCAGTGTCCACTTCTAACAAGCATCACAGTGAGCCTGAAAAGTTTCAGCAGTGGGTTCCATTGTCACCATTATTTTCTTTTATGTGGCCCACACGAGCTCTGGCTAAGGCTGATATTTGGGCCCTAGCCCTAAAATGACATGAATAAAAGGATGGGTGACATGGATTATACACAAACATCCATGTGGGCCCCACGAGTTTGGTCCTTGCTCAAATGCAAAAAAGGGTTCCGTACACATCAATTTCTTGGCATTAAATACAACTAACTTCTTATTCCCTAGAAAACTGTACAACTACTGAAATAAGGACAAGGCCATTTTGGTCCATGTAATTTTTGGAAGCATGTTAGAAGGCCCTTCTTAGAACATATGGGATGATGTAGCTTTCTAGGTAATTTGCCTAAACTTTGAGGTGAGTACGGTCAATTTCCCTATTTTAAAATACGTAGGCGGGAAAGAAAGAGGAAGAATCCTCTTTCTTTACAAACAGTCAGGTCAAAACACTTTTTGACCGACTTGGGTTGTCCGTGTATTGCGGTTGTACACATACAGGTGCACACGCACCTTATGGCAGGAATTTCGATGGTGGTCTCGATGGATCTGCTCTGTCCATTCAAAGCATGGGAGTGGGCATGAAAGCAGGAGGGAGTCAAGTCAAACTTGGTTTGACCCAATTTCCAGTTTAGTGCTTCGTCGGTGCACATGCGTCGTGCACACTCGGGATCGATTGTGGAGCCCACAGTGATGTTTTTGAGCAATCTACACCGTCGATTCATTTTTCCATTTAATTTAAGGGGTTGAGATTAAATTTGAAGCATATCTAAAGATCAAGTGGATCATATTCCATGAAACAGTGGGTGTTGTGATTTCCACCGTTGAAACCTTTCTAGGCCCTAAAGTGATGTTTGTTTGTCATCCAAATTGTTCATAAGATCATATAGGCATACATGAAAGGGAAATATCATACTACGACTACTTACCTTTCTTTACTTGATGGACACCAAAATCGACGGTTAAGGGGCTGATCTGCAAATTGGGTCACTTTTACAAGGATCTAAGGGTTGAAATTCGATGTGCATGGTTAATTTATAATATGTTGGCAAGGTATAAAATTTCAGTTCAAACAAATAGTGGGAACCATGTGATCTAGAATTCAGGGGTCTAGGTTAATGGCATTTTTGTAATTATTACTGATATGTGAGTTTTGTGAAATCTAATGATTCTACGTGGTTGTATGAAATTTTTTAAATGATTCTTACCAACGAACTTACATCTAATTCATTACAGATGGAAGGTTATTCGCCAATTCATTCAAGGGAAGGTTCTTATGTCGAATTGCATGATGATTGGTCTTGTCTTAAAATCAATGGTCAGATGGCTTGATCTATTGGATGGAGATAATTTTCAATAGTTAGATCCGCATCAAGGTATAGGTGTAAGGTTAAGATAATTAGATTGGTATTGTACACACGTAAGTATTACGTTAAATTTCATGGTAATACTCGAGAACTTTCAATACTCGGTATTGAAATGTTCAGGGTGTTATAGGTGCTAAGTTGACACATGCATACAAATATAATATAATAAGCCCTATAGTGAAGATCACACGGTGCAAAAGGGATCAGAATCCTCTACACCACATGTTACATGCAATGAGTAAAATAAGTCTTCGGTGCCCACCATTCATGTAATATCCACTTTGTCAATCCATTTCTATCCTCAATGGTAGGCCAGACGACAAAAATCAGCTAGATCTATAACTCTAATGGACCAATCCATGGGGACCAATGCGAGTGAGATGCAAAACATAAGTTTGCATGTGTGGCCATTGTAGCATGTCTTTCATTAAACCCGTTAATCAATATATCTTGAGGATGAAGAGTACAAAATATAGAAATCAACCTGAGAATTTGCTCAAACGGGCCACACCAAGTGAACTTAATGGCATGGTCCAGTTGTTGGGAATTTGCATAAGCAAACCCTGAATTCGGACCACACTAGATTAAATAAACGTAAACAAAGTAATCACAAGCACACATGATTTTTACATGAAAAAACCCTTGAAAAAAATCACAATACAAAGCAACAATAAATCACTATAAAAGCAAAAAGTACAAGAGATAGAATCAATTGCAATGCTTAGAAAACCCTTGTTTTTACATCCCAAACCCTAGAAATGTTTAGCCCTCGATTAGAATACAACATAATCCCGTTTATGCCCATTAATATAGTGTCGCACTCGGAATATGAAACAAATCGTGTACTTAAGCAGAACCGTGCACATAGTTAATAGGACCTTCGATAAGACCGACATCCATCGAGGCCTTTTGATGGGATTGAAGAATGCTCCAAGAACTGTCCATTGAGCATAGGGAAAATTAGAATTTTCTCGATATGATTGAGTGGCCTGTTGATGGGATCAACAAATGCTCGATAGGATTTAGTGGTCTGTCGATGGCATCGACATACCCTGTTCTAGTCAGATTGAAGACATCTGACAATAATCCTAACCATGGCTTCCATCATCATGAACCACAGCTCCAAGCTCCATCTCTAATGTATCCATCATATCTCTACCAACATCATCGTTTCTCATGCACACTCCATCTTCAACGAACCTTTACCAAATCCATAAAATTTGACAATAATAAAAAATTCTTTGCGGGAACTACATTTGTAAGCATGTCTGCTAGATTCACGCTCGTATGAATCTTCTAAAGAGTCATATCGACTTCCTCAAGTACCTGTTAGATAAAATGATGACGAACATTAATATGTTTAATTCTAGAATGATAAATCAAATTCTTCACCAAACTGATCATGCTTTTACTATCACAAATAATCAGCACAAACTCTTGCTAAAGCCGAAGTTCGTTCATTATTCCTCTCAGCCAAATACATTCATTGAAAGTTTCCATCACCATCAAATACTCAGCTTCGGCTGTGTAAAGGGAAACCACAAATTGAAGCTTCGACATCCAACTAATCGTTCAAATTGCTAATAAAAATGAGTAACCATAAGTCAACTTTCTGTTATCCACATCTTTTGCATAATCTGAATTCATATAGTGTACTAACTTTCCCTCTGATTTTTGAAACATCAAAACATAATCTATTGTACATCGTAGATAACAAAGTAACCATTTCACTGCTTCCCAACATATCTTGATGACAACACTGACTGCATATGAAATATCTAATCTCGTAAAGACCATGACATACATTAAACTATCAACTGCGCTCGAATAGGGCACACCAGACATAACCTACTTTTCTTCATCTGAATTATGTAAGTGCTATGATTTCATATCCCTTTGGTTATCAAATTTTGTGGTGCCAAAACCTTTGTCTATGTCTTGTATATCGTGTGTTTCATGTTTGAGACTTTTCATTGCTTCAAGACATCATATTTCATGGATGAAGAACTCAAATGAAGAAAGTTTCAAGTCTAGTCATGGATGAAGTATACAAGAATAGAAGTCTTCAAGTATGTATGTTCAAGATTCTAACAACTACAAGAATAGAAGAAGACTTTATCAAGTCAAGAAAGGTTCAAGCTCGAGAAGGCCTACAACAAGATTCGTAAATTCTCAAGCTTCTCTTAAGGGTCATCTGAGTATACAGACTATCAATGTCCATTCACTTTTAAGGTTTGTTTGACCTTAGATTGACCTTAGGTTGGGCTTTACTGTAGGTCATTCTGGATATATAATTCGTATATTTTAATATGCTTATTCAGGCTGTTCTAAGACCAGTCATAGGGACTTCAAGACCAGTCCTAGCTCTACTACAACTAGTCTTAAGTTTTCCACGACCAGTCCTAGGTTGTTGAAAATTTTTAAAATTTTCTGGTTATCCTACGACCAATCCTGGACATCCTTCAACTAGTCCTGTGAGCTGTACAACTTGTCCTTCGACCGGTCTTAGCCTTACGACTCAAACTCTAGCAACTAATCTGGGGGTCCTACGACAAGTCGTAGGTGACCCACGACCAGTCGTAGGTGGCCCACGATAGGTCATAGGCCACCCAAGACCAGTCGTGGAATAGCTAATCCTTATCCCGTGAAAATCTTTAAAAATCTTTGAAGCTACGACCAGTCCTAGGATCCTAAGACCAGTCGTAGATGGGATTTTTTAGGCTATAAATAGAGCACGAACTTCAGAATTTTTCAATTTAATTCAAATCAATTCAAGCAATCTTTAGGCCATTCTCTGAGATAAGTTCGTGTTTATTTTTAAGCTACTTTGTGCTCATTTAATATTCCTTTTGCTAGCTTATTTTGTATTTAATTTTGATCTATATTCCAATCTTATTAGAAAAGAGGAATTTTTGATATTCCTTCTTCTTGGATTCAAAATCAAATAGAACTAGCCCTTTTGATTTAAAATCAATTAGACTTAGAACCATTCATAAAGTGAGTATTGGACTTTGAACGTTGAATCGAACTTCTACTCCAATTGGTTCTACTAGGCTACTTCAAAAGGAGATTTAGGTATTTTACATTTGTGTAATTTACTTTCTTTGGTTTTGTTTGAGATTTGTCAAAAAAATCTCATTGTTTTGGTTATCTGAGGAGAGCCAGAAAACTCAGATTGTGTGGGTTTTTGGATTGTGTAAGCCCGTGATAAAAAGACACAATTGTGAAGGTTTTAGGTGAACCTGTGAAACCTATTTTGATAGTGCATGCTAATATCCCCTGTGTGAGGATATTAGGAGTGGAGTAGTATTCTGTGTGGCTGTTGGATAACAGTTGGTGTACACACATGCGAACCACTATATATCGTTGTGTTGTGGATGTGCTTTATTCTTTCATTTCTTTATTCATTCAGTTTTGTGGATTGTATTTGTAGATGAATGTTGTAATCATTTTATTTCAAGCAAGTGTGGGGAATGTTGTAATAACTTAGGATTTATTTCTGCAAGTTATTTTGGTTGCTTTACTTTTTATTCCTCTTTGGTTTGTGATACAAAGGACGTTCTAGAAATAAGGTTGTCCTGCCTTAAACCTTTGGTTTTTGGTGTAAGGTTGTCCTTAGAACT
Organism: Magnolia kwangsiensis; assembly: GCA_037074715.1. Classification (NCBI taxonomy): domain Eukaryota; kingdom Viridiplantae; phylum Streptophyta; class Magnoliopsida; order Magnoliales; family Magnoliaceae; genus Magnolia; species Magnolia kwangsiensis. The sequence continues at coordinate 49,273,249 of CM073588.1, forward strand.
GATATAGTATCATTCTCTTAAATCTAGTTTATTGAGATTGATTTTTAATTCAGCATTGTGCTTTATTTCTTTTATTATTCCGCTGTTATATATTTTATTTGGCATTTCCCTATTCACCCCCCCTCTAGGGCATATAGCTAGGCGCTTTCAAGTGGTATCAGAGCCTAATAGCTCGTGCTTATTGTTTATTTATTAGATTTATTTCCTGAGCTAACGATCTAAGCTATATTAAGATGTCAAATTTTGATAGCCTATCAGTCACTAGGCCACCACCCTTTAATGACACAAACTATGCATATTGGAAAGCCAGGATGAGGATCTTCCTCAAATCCATGGATGAAAGTGTGTGGCTGGCCATATTGAATGAATGGAACCTTCCTATCACTGAAGTAACTAATGATGATGGTTCAAAATCAATGAAAGTAACGACTTATTCTCTTTGGACCACACTTCAGAAAAGTGAGAGTAGTGCCAATGCAAAAGCACTAAATGCAATTACTTGTGCATTATCACTAGATGAATTCAAAAGAATTATCTCTTGTGAAAATGCAAAACAAGCATGGGATGTATTAGAAATGACACACGAGGGTACATCTATTGTCAAGAAATCTAAGGTCCAACTCCTCACAACTAAATTTGAAGAAATTCATATGGAGGAGAATGAGATGTTTGTGGACTTCTACACTAGATTGAATGACATTGTAAACTCTATGTGGGGTCTGGGTGATGGAATCCCAGAAAGTAAAGTGTGCGGAAAGATATATGCTCACTTCCTGAACGGTTCAATTCTAAAGTAACCGCGATTCAGGAACTTCGTGATATGGATACCATGAGAGTTGAGGAACTAGTTGGTTCACTTCAAACCTATAAGTTATCCTTTAAAGCTCCTAAAGGAAAATCAATTGCTCTCAAATCATCTTAAAATGTTTTACAAGAGAGCACTTCAGATTTAGAAAATTCTGAAGATGATATGGCGCTTTTTGTAAAAAAGTTTTACAAAATTTTTAAAAGCAAGAAAAAAGTTGATGTTCAAAAGTCAAATGATAAGAGACGATCTAAACCGAGAACTCAAAATTTTTTGAAAGATAGTCAATGTTACAACTGTCAAGAATATGGGCACTTAACTAACAAATGTCCTAAAAAGGACAAATTAAAAAGGAAAAGCATGTTGGCTACTTGGGATGAATCATCTGATTCTGAATCCTCTTCTAAATTAGAAGATTCTGAAACCGAGTCGGGCGATGATATTAAAGCCCTTATGACTCTAGCCAAGATCACTTTTTCAGATAATGATGATATATCTAGTGAAGAAAATCTGAATAGTGATTACGATAATGAAGATGATCTTCAGGATGCTTATAATGCCCTTTATAAGGAGAGTTGTAAAATTTTCGTCAAGAATAAGTTACAAAAAGAAAAATTTTCTAAGCTTAAAGAAGATTATGAGTCTCTCGTTTTAGAAAAGTCTCATATTTCTGATTCTTTTGAAAAGACCAAATGTGATTTAGATTTCAAAACCTCCAAAATTGAAGATTTGATTTTCAAAAATGAGAAACTTAAAAATGAGGTAGCTTTTCTTCTGAGTTTGAAAGACACATGGAGATATGCCCAAGGTGATCCTAAATTGAAAAAATTATTGTCCGGATCAAGAAAATGTGGCGATCGATCCGGGTTGGGCTATGATAAGAATACATCTCTTAAACAAAAGAATATTGCTCCTAAATTTGTAAAAGGAGAGTCTTCAACCTCAAAAGAAAAGAGTACTTATCAAAGTTTTTCCAAAAATCCAAGGACTTTTCAAAAACCTAAAGGTAGCCATGTCAACTTTGATTTTCAAAATCGAAATCCATTAGCTGAAAAAATAATTGATCTACTCAAGGAGCTATTAAAGTCTAACTCTATAGGTCTCTCCTATAACAACAGACAGAAAAAGACCATCTATACTCCTAAATCCAAAATAGTTCTGAAATGGGTTCCTAAAGTTGCCTGCTTGGTTGCCCACACTGCTTTCAAAGCTACAAGTCATTCAAAGTGGTACTTAGATAGTGATTGCTCCAGGCATATGACAGGCGACAAGGCTTTATTCACTGATCTAAAAGATATGACTGATGGGTCAATCACATTTGGTGATGGAAGCAATTGCAAGATCATTGGCCAAGATATGGTTCAGCTTTATAACCTTCCCTTATTTAAGAATGTTTTATATGTTGAAGGCTTGAAACACAACCTACTAAGAATTTCTCAGATATGCGATAACAACCATAGTGTGAAGTTTTCTAATCAAGGTTGTGAGATAGTTAATAAAAAGGGTTCTGTTAGATTAACTGGTCACAGAACTTTTGAAAACTGCTACATCATTAGTGATGCAAGCTCATCTACTCAATCGTGTTACATGGTCCATACCGATGAGACTGAATTATGGCATAAACGCCTTGGACATGTACACTACCGGAACTTATTTAGATTGAGCAAAAGAGAACTAATTAGAGGTCTACCCAAATTGTAAAAAGTAGAAAAAATATGTGGTGAATGCCAGTTGGGCAAACAGATTAGGAGCTCTCACAAGAAAGTGAACTCCAATACCACATCTAGACCACTCGAGCTTCTCCACATGGATCTTATTGGACCAACCAGAATGGAGAGTCGAGGAGGTAAAAAATACATCTTGGTTATCGTAGATGACTATACCAGATTCACTTGGGTATCATTCTTAAAAGACAAAACTGAAACCCTGGATGAAGTGAAAAAGGTCATTAAACGAATTCAAAATGAGAAAGGTTCTCATGTTAGTAAGATCCGTAGTGATCATGGATCCGAATTCGAAAACAGTAGTTTTTTGAAATTCTATAGCAATCAGGTAATATCGCATGAATTCTCTGCGCCCAAAACACTACAACAAAATGGTATAGTTGAAAGAAAAAATAAAGTGCTTCAAGATATGGCTAATGTTATGTTGAATAGCATGAAGCTCTCTAGAAATCTTTGGGCTGAAGCAGTTAATATCGCATGTTATATTATTAATCGGGTTTATACCAGTAAATCTGATAATAAGACTGCTTATGAATTATGGTTTAAAAAGAAACATACTGTCAAATACTTTCAGATTTTTGACAGCAAGTATTATATTTTACGTGATCGTGAAAATTTGGAAAAATTTAAGACAAAGAGTGATGAAGGTATTTTTCTTGGATATTCTTTGAACAGCCGAGCTTATAGGGTTCTAAATAAGAGAACTGGTGTGATTCAAAAATCCATTAATGTGGTCATTGATGATCATTTGAATACACCAGCTCTGAGTTCAGATGATGATGAAGTTCTTATTATCGACAATCAAGATACCTCATCAAGTCAAAAGGAATCTGAACCAAGGACTGTCAAGGATCATCCAACCAATCAAATTCTTGGAAACCCTCTCACTGGAGTTTGTACTCGCAAACAACTTGAGAACATATGTAATTATGTTTGTTTTACATCCCAAATAGAACCGGTCAATGTGAAAGAAGCACTTTTTGACAAAAATTGGATAGTTGCTATGCAGGATGAACTTAATCAATTTATTCATAATGATGTCTAGTATCTTGTTCCTAAACCTAAAGATAAACACATTATTGGAACAAAATGGATCTTTAAAAATAAGTTTGATGAACTTGGAAATATAATACGAAACAAGGCTAGACTAGTTGTACAAGGGTACACTCAGATTGAAGGCATCGATTACGATGAAACCTTTGCTCCAGTCGCTCGCCTTGAATCAATCAGACTTTTAATTTCCATCGCATGCTTTAGAAAATTTAAGATTTATCAGATGGATGTAAAGAGTGCCTTCTTGAATGACGATTTATATGAAGAGGTGTATGTTGAACAACCTTCAGGGTTTGAAGACTCCAAGTTATCTGACCATGTATTTCATCTTAAAAAAGCTCTCTATGGTCTAAAACAAGCACCTAGGGCATGATATGAAAAATTGACTAAATTCTTACTTAGTCATAGCTTTCAAGTAGGAAATGTCGATAAGACGCTCTTTGTTAAGAAGCATAACAATGATATTTTGATGGTTCAAATTTATGTTGATGATATTATTTATGGATCAACTTGCACTAACATGTCTATTGAGTTTGCAGAGTTAATGAAATCAAAGTTTGAAATGAGCATGGTTGGTGAACTAAATTATTTCCTAGGGTTACAAGTAAAACAACAACCTGATGGAATTTTCATTTCCCAAACCAAGTATGCTATGAACTTGGTTAAAAGGTTTGGATTTGAGAATGGTAAGAACTTTGATACTCCTATGAGTACAACGTTAAGACTTTCAAAGGACTCTACAGGTAAAGATATAGATCTTAAACTATATCGTAGTATGATAGGTAGTTTGTTGTATCTAACTGCAAGTTGACCTGATATCGTGTTTAGTGTTGGTATTTGTGCAAGATATCAGTCTAATCCTAAGGAATCACATTTTACTACTGTTAAACGGATTATTAGATATGTCACAAGTACTATAAATCTGGGTCTTTGGTATCCTTTTGATACTAGTGTTCAATTAGCCGGGTACTCAGATGCTGATTGGGCCGGTAATATCGATGATAGAAAATCAACTAGTGGTGGTTATTTTTATATTAAAAATTGCTTAGTTTCTTGGTTCAGCATATCTCCACTGCTGAGGCTGAGTATATTGCAGCTGGATATGCATGTACTCAACTAGTTTCGATGAAACGCATGTTAAGCGATTATGGAATTAATCAAGATTCAATGATCTTACATTGTGATAATTTCAGTGCTATAAATATTTTTAAAAATCCAATCCAGCATTCACGTACTAAGTACATTGACATTAGGTATCATTATATTCGTGAGTTGGTTAAAGAAAAAGTTATTTCCTTGGAATATATATCAACCGAAAATCAACTTGTTGATATATTTACTAAACCGCTCAATAAAAGCATGTTTAATAAATTGAAATTTGATCTTGGTATGTGCATTTTACATTGAATATTCTTGCTTGCATGTATCATAGTATATTATATTTGGTATTATATGTGTTGAAATTTTATTTTTTTATATTAAAAATGTATTTTTGGTCGATGCTTGACCGGTCGTATCTGTACACGACCAGTCGTGGTACGACCGGTCGTAAACATCACTCGACCGGTCGTGGAGCTCGTGAACATGATATAATTTGGAGAAAACCTCCTTCTTCTTCATTTTCACTCCGACCTACGACGAGTCGTGGCTCGACCAGTCATAGGATTTCTTGTATTTCTAGGTTAGTCCTATTTCTTCATTTTTTATGAAGATTCATGCTCTCTATACTTTGATTTGATCATTGTGTAGCTAGATTTCATCTTTTGTTGGTTTTTAAGGGTTTCTTCTCAAATTGCTGATCTAGAGAAAACTCATCCTTCTTTTTGTACATGTCTCTTGCTCTTAGTATATCTTGTTGAAGATGGATGCTAGAGGAAAGAAGAAAACATCCCGTGGTCCATCCTCATCTAGATTTACACCGATAACAAAATGGCACCTTCGATCACCCGAAGATGATCCTCAAGATGTATGGGATTTACGTGTTCGTAATATTATCGTTGAGCATACTGCTGATCTCAATTACATTACTCCATATGGTATTATCCCTCTCCTTGAATCTGTTGGCTGGGCTAACATTTTGCTTTGGGGTGGGCTTCCATACCAGTCTATTGCACAATTAATGGTTGCATGTATCTCAGAATTCTCCCTTGACAACTTAACTTTTTCAATTGATACTAGAGAAGGGAAATTTGAAGTAGACCGTCATTTGATATCGGGTATTATGGATATACCTGTTAATGATGAAGGTATTCCGATTCATACTCTATACGTCAAACCATCTGAATCGGAAAAATGCATGTTAACAAGAGACTTATGCAAAATTAATGCGCAATGGACACACAAAGGGAATGCGCTCCCTTCAAAGTATCTGTTACCTAGATACAGAGTGTTATATCATTTTTTCATTTCAAATCTGTATCCTCGGTCCGGTAATAAAATCGAGTTGACTTCTTTCATAGTTCGTGTATTGCATTCTATTGCTTTTGGTACCAAGGTCTACCTTCCTTCATTGATCTATCATTTTATCATACAGTTTCGTCTCCATCCGGGTCATAGTGATATTCCGTTTGGTTATCTTATGAATGTGTTAGTAACTCATTTGCTTGTCGATACACCTATTAATGAGGCACCCATTCATCATCTTATTTTCAACAATTCCAATCTTAATAAGATGAAGTTGGATTTGCTTCTTGGTTAAGTTGATGAAGGTGGTGAAGCCGGAAATGAAGGGGAAGCTGGCGATCTTCCTCAACAGGATGTTAATATGGATGAGTTATTTGATGAGATAGAAACTGATTCGCCAAATGATCCTGATTACGATCCATCTAGTTATGATGCACGCCTTCGTGCATTGGAGGAGAAGGTTGATAACATGAGTGTAGCCCACGATATGCAGTTTAAATATATGCGAAAATATCTTCGTCGCATCAATAGGGGCTTACACCAGATTGATCCTATTATCCCTGCTCCCTCCTCTGGATCTGATTAGGCAGATTATCTTTTGGATTGTATAACATTATCTTATCTTTTATTTTGGATATTGTATTAACTTGGTTATGGCTTGATGTTTCTGGATTTATATTTTATGATGTCATATTTCCTTACATAGTCTTTTCTTATTATCTGCTTTTTATTACTCTCTATGTTGTTGTTTGCTTTCCTATTGTGACTTTCCCTTGTCATTTTGTGACAAAAAGGGGGAGTAGTATGGAAAAGGGGGAGTACTTGTAGTGGAATATGTGTGGATTAATTGATAATATGGAATCTTGTTGTTTACATATTGTTTACTGTTTATATGAGCAGTACTCGTATTACTCAGGGGGAGTAGAGTAATTTGTGCTTTTATGGCTCATGATTTTTTTTAGCAAATGCTGCTCTTATCTTTTATGCTATGTGTTTTTTCACAAATTTGACAAAGGGGGAGATTGTAAGTGCTATGATTTCATATCCCTTTGGTTGTCAAATTTTGTGGTGCCAAAACCTTTGTCTATGTCTTGTATATCGTGTGTTTCATGTTTGAGACTTTTCATTGCTTCAAGACATCGTATTTCATGGATGAAGAACTTAAATGAAGAAAGTTTCAAGTCTAGTCATGGATGAAGTATACAAGAATAGAAGTCTTCAAGTATGCATGTTCAAGATTCTAACAAGTACAAGAATAGAAGAAGACTTTATCAAGTCAAGAAAGGTTCAAGCTCGAGAAGGCCTACAACAAGATTCGTAAATTCTCAAGCTTCTCTTAAGGGTCATCTGAGTATACAGACTATCAATGTCCATCTCACTTTTAAGGTTTGTTTGACCTTAGATTGACCTTAGGTTGGGCTTTACTGTAGGTCATTCTGGATACATAATTCGTATATTTTAATATGCTTGTTCGGGCTGTTCTAAGACCAGTCCTAGGGACTTCAAGACCAGTCGTAGCTCTGCTACGACCAGTCTTAAGTTTTTCATGACCAGTCATAGGTTGTTGAAGATTTTTAGATTTTTTTGGTTATCCTACGACCAGTCCTGGACATCCTTCGACCAGTCCTGTGAGCTGTACGATTTGTCCTTCAACCAGTCTTAGCTCTACGACTCAAACTCCAGCAACTAATCTAGGAGTCCTACGACCAGTCGTAGGTGACCCACGACCAGTCGTAGGTGGCCCACGACTGGTCGTAGGCTATTCAAGACCAGTCATGGAATAGTTAATCTTTATCTCGTGAAAATCTTTGAAAATCTTTGAAGCTACGACCAGTCCTAGGATCCTAAGACCAGTCGTAGATGGAATTTTTCAGGCTATAAATAGAGCACGAACTTCAGAGTTTTTCAATTTAATTCAAATCAATTCAAGCAATCTTTAGGCCATTCTCTGAGATAAGTTCGTGTTTATTTTTAAGCTACTTTGTGCTCATTTAATATTCCTTTTGCTAACTTATTTTGTATTTGATTTTGATCTATATTCCAATCTTATTAGAAAAGAAGAATTTTTGATATTCCTTCTTCTTGGATTCAAAATCAAATAGAACTAGCCCTTTTGATTTAAAATCAATTAGACTTAGAACCATTCATAAAGTGAGTATTAGACTTTGAACGTTGAATCGAACTTCTACTCCGATTACTTCTACCGGGCTACTTCAAAAGGAGATTTAGGTATTTTACATTTGTGTAATTTACTTTCTTTGGTTTTGTTTGAGATTTGCCAAAAAAATCTCATTGTTTTGGTTATCTGAGGAGAGCCAGAAAACTCAGATTGTGTGGGTTTTTAGATTGTGTAAGCCCGTGATAAAAAGACACAATTATGAAGGTTTTAGGTGAACCTGTGAAACCTATTTTGATAGTGCATGCTAATATCCCCTGTGTGAGGATATTAGGAGTGGAGTAGCATTCTATGTAGCTGTTGGATAACAGTTGGTGTACACACATGCGAACCACTATATACAGTTGTGTTGTGGATGTGATTTATTCTTTCATTTCTTTATTCATTCAGTTTTGTGGATTATATTTGTGGATGAATGTTGTAATCATTTTATTTCAAGCAAGTGTGGGGAATGTTGTAATAACTTAGGATTTATTTATGCAAGTTATTTTGGTTGCTTTACTTTTTATTCCTCTTTGGTTTGTGATACAAAGGACGTTCTAGAAATAAGGTTGTCCTACCTTTAACCTTTAGTTTTTGGTGTAAGGTTGTCCTTAGAACTGATATAGTATCATTCTCTTAAATCTAGTTTATTGAGATTGATTTTTAATTCAGTATTGTGCTTTATTTCTTTTATTATTCTGCTGTTATATATTTTATTTGGCATTTCCCTATTCACCCCCCCTCTAGGGCATATAGCTAGGCCCTTTCAAATTAGGACATTGTTCTAAAGAAAGCCTAAAGTGAGCGGCATGGGGTGTGCTAATTGTCTTAGCCTTATCCATCCCAAACTTCACCAATACCTTCTTAAGGTACTCTGCCTGAGATAATTGTAATATGCTCATCTCCATATCTCTGTGTATGTGTATGCCGAGAATCTTCTTTGTAGCCCCTAGATCTTTCATTTTAAATGTCCTTGATAGTTGATTTTTTAATATATTGATTTCAAACATGCATTGACTGACGATAAGTATGTCATTTACACATAATATTAATAGAATGAATCCTCCACCATTTAGTGTCTTGAAGTAGATACAATGATCATATTCACTCCTAGTAAACCACTAACTCACCATGAAAGTATCAAACTTCTTGTACCATTGCTTAAGCATTTATTTCAGTTGGTACGAAGACCTCATCAACTTGCAAACTTTATTCTCTGACCTCGTTTACTTTTAACCCTTCTAGTTGCTTCATGTAATCTGCTTTTCTATCTCCTCTTATAGGAAATTAGTCTTCACATCCATTTGCTCCAATTCTAGGTTGTATTAAGCAACCAATGCCATTACAAATTTGATAATACTTGTTTGACTACAGGTTTAAATTTTTTTACTGAAGTCGACACCTTCCTTCTATGCATACCATTTCGTGACTAATCTTGCCTTCTATCTATCATGCTTCGTCTTATAAACCTACTTACAACTAATCGCTTTATGCCCCACTGGAAGCTCTATTAGCTCTCACGTCTCATCTTATACTGAGAGTCCATCTCATCTTACATCGCTGTCATCCACTTTTCAACATCTGTGTCATATAGTGCTTCCTGTAAGATAGACGGATCCCTTCATTCGTAATGAGGGTAAATGCAATATTCTAGCTATCTCTATATATCGCTAGTAATTTGCGATCTTTAGGTAGATTTCTCCTAAGAGGTGGCTGCTCCACTTGCTCCTATGCCTGTTGCTGCTGCTAAGCTTTAACCTATGTTTCACCCTTTGTCAATTTCAACATCCATCACTACTGATTTTTTTGATTCCTTGTGTTCTTCCTTATGGAACAAAGAATCTTTATCAAACCTGACATCACGGTTAATTGTGATCCTCCGTGCGACCCGGTCATACGACCCATATCCCTTCACACCATCACCATAACCAACAAATATATACTTCTTCGTCCTTTGGTCTAACTTATCTCTCTCAATGAATGGTACATAAGAGTAAACATCACAACAAAAAACTCATAGCCTTCAGTAATGAACTTCATGATCACTCTACACTTCTTCTGTAATTTTACACCCAATCGACGTAGATGGGGACCGATTCGTTAAGTAACAAGCCATGTTAATGGCCTTAGTTCATAACTCCTTGCCTAACTCAGTGTTACTCAACATGCTTCGGGCTCTCTCCAAGAGAATTTGATTCATTCGTTCCACCACACCATTTTGCTCTAGTGTATGCTTGATTGTGTTATGCCTTACAATCTATTCATCTTTACAAAACCGAGTAAATTCACCTCCATTATCTGTCATCAAAACTTTCAACTTCCGCCCTGATTATTTTTCCACCATCGTCTTTGACACTTTGAAGGTAGCGAAAATGTCTGACTTTTAGAGTAGTTATCTACGAATAATATAAGAAATAATGATATCCATCTATAAACTACGGGAAACAACCTCATGCACATAATCAAGAGGTCATTTACTATTATGGTTTTCAGTTTTAAAAGATAACCTTGATTGTTCACCGTATATGCAATACTCACATATATCAAAATCAAAACTTTTAAATACAGGAATCAAGCGATGAAGAAATAATATCTTTATACCGTACTCGCTCATGTGGCCTATGTGTCAACGTGGACTGTTACAGACGTTGCAACTTCACTTGATATAGTATTCCCGATTAACATGTAAAGGTTAATGCTCTATTGTGCCTTCATCACTATAAGTGCCCCTTTGAAACCTTTTGTGCATGATAAAAATCAGTGAATTTACACATAATTGCCTCGAGAGCTCCTAGATATATCGAATTCTTTCGTAGGTTAGGAACGTGTCTCAAATTTACCAGGTATGCTCCATCCCATCAAACATCTTGATGCACATCGATCCAATTCTAACCATCTTGCAGGCATGATCATTGTGTATAAGTATCAGACCACCATCATACTCGTTATATGTAGTAAACCAACTTCGATGTCGCCATATTCAAAATTCACTCATTCTTACATTCATCATATAAGTGACAGACCTTGAACACTGAAAACACATTACAACCATTCGTTCTTATATCCAATTCTACTAAATTTTTCTCTCTCGACGAATCATCTGATACTTTACTTTCTGGGTTTTAGGATTCGTTCCATCCTTCTTCATATGCCCATGTCTCCCACAATTCTAACACTTCATCTTTTCCTTGCCCTTAGACTTGGACGTGAATGCAATGAATTTCTCTTCTTCCGCTCTAAATTCTTTCTCCTAGCTACCAATGCATCCGTAAAGAAACCTACGCTATTATCCTTCTTTCTCAACACCCTCGACTGAAGGGCTGAGATGATAGTCTCAATATCAATGGGCTCTCTACCATGACACATTGTATCTATGAAGCTATCGTAAAACTTTGGAAGAGAGTTCAATAGAATTATGGCTTGATCTTCCTCGTCCATCTTCACTTATACACTCATCAATTTGCAAAGAATCTAATCAAACATGTTAATATGTTCATTAAGACTAACCATTTTGCCATCTTCAGATTATAGAATTGCTTCTTTAGATACAAACGATTTAACAACGATTTCATCATGTACAAGCTATCTAACTTCTTCCAAAGTCATGCAATAGTCATTTGATCAATGATATTATAGAGGACATTATCCACCAAACATAGCTGGGCCGAGGTTTTCGCTCTCTCATCCAACTCTTTCCACTCTTCATCGCTCATAAATGTTGCATGCTTTTCAACATTAAGGAGTGCATGTTGCACCCCTTGCTGAACTACAAGGCCTCTCATCTTCACCTTCCATAATTCGAAGTTGTTTTTATCAGTGAACTTATCCATTTTATATTTCATGTATGATCCCTTAATTGTCATGACACACATCCAAACTCGAATCCTAATGTTCGCTCTGATACCACTTGTTGGGAATCTGTAGAAGCAAACTTTGAACTCGATCACATGAGATTAAGCAAATGTAAACGAAGTATCATAAGAACACATGATTTTTACGTGGAAAAACCATTGTGGTACAAAACCATGGCACAAAGTAACAACGAATCACTATGAAAGTGAAAAAGTATAAGAGATGGAATCACTTATAATGTTCAGAAAACCTTCGTTTTCACCTCCCCAAACCCTATAAACCTTTAACCCTTGATTAGAATACACCATAATCCCATTTACACCCATATATATAGTGTCGTACCTAGAAAATGAAACAAATCATGCACATACATAGAACCGCACGCACAATTGATGGGACCTTCGATAAGATCGACAATCATTGAGGCTTGTTGATGGGATAGAAGAATGCTACAAAAATTGTCCAGCAAACATAGTGGAAAAATTAAAATTTTCTTCATATGATTGAGTAATTCGTTGATGGGATTGAGTGGTTTGTCGATGGCATCTGTTGGGTGAAAAAATAGTCAAGTCCTTAGGTCAACTTATGGAATGGACCAACTCTACTCAATAGCATGGGCCATTTAAGATCCGAGCCCTAAGGGGCATCCACTTCTGAATACAAGCCGATCTTTAAGGAGGTCGGCGTAACTGTAAGGACCCTCAAAGAGGATGCAATTATAAGTCCACTTAAATGGCCAATTGCCGTCCTAACCTATAGGTCAGCCATAACTCAGCTATAGTTCGGCCATAGATCGGCTATAGGTCAACCAATAGCTCAGTCATAGCTCGACCAGAGCTCGATTATAGTTCGCGGTGACCTCTGAGAAAAGGCAAATGCCGACTCTATGGAAGCTTGATATACGACCTATCCTCGGACCAATAGTCTGAAGATCTTTCTAACGGCCCAAATATCTCTCGCAAGATCTTCAGAGGATCGAATCAGATCCCAAGAACCTTGGATTGCGATAATCTTGTAAAGATCCCAGATTTGAACAAATTTGTCTCCAATGTATCAGGAAAGACTCCTTATGCCACCGTCTTCCATCCCCTATAAAAAGAGGTATCCCTAACCAATGTAAGGTACGCACATTCATACCCTAATACTCGACTGATGACTCTTTTCCAAAAGAGATCCTACCATATGAAAGACCCCAGGTCTTGACTTAGGCATCAGAGGGTCCCCTATACAAGCCAGGATCTCCTTTATCTCTTATTTTTCTTTGTGCAGGTCTTGACGGGTCAATCAGGGAGGGTCTGCTAGAAAACTGCATCAACAATTTGGCGACGTTTGTGGGAACAATGTCTTCAGCCATTCCTGCCCTACTAGATAAGCTTCAGATAAACTACAATGGTGAAAGGGAAGAAGAGAACCCGAGCCTCCTCAGTTGCAGTCCCAGTTGCACTTGAGCATGCACCGCCACCCCCAGAGCAATTGGAAAATCATCAGGGCACACCTTCGCAACATCAGGTGAGTTTTGGGAGGCAAGTTTAGCGGTCTCATAGAAAGGGAGGTCGGTGGAACTCTCTCAAAAAAGAAGTCAGCATGATCAAAGAGAACATGGGCTATAGCCCCAACATATTCAGAGAGCCAATAGGGAAGATGAACAAATGGGCAACAACCCTATTCAACATTCCTATACACGAGCAGCCTCTCAAAGAAGCCGACCACCCTCTTAGAAGAGATAGCAACATATCTCGACCAGACTGGTCCCACCTCACATTTTGAAAATTGTGACCTTTCTTGCTTCAGACCTATGCCATGAACTAGATTGAAAAAAGTGCGGTAAAGCCCTGGTAGAAACTACTGCTGAAAGTGGCGAACCTTGGGAGGCCGAGCTAAAAAATCTGTGAGATTAGATCAAAGATTGTAACACCCCATGTTTTCAGGACTTGAGTACATGACCCGTTTCTCAAAAATCTGAGTGTTAAGCTTAAAGGATGGTCCAATTCGTGTATACTTTTTTTTTTTAACTATCAGTGTAAGCAGATGAGCCTAGTATGGACAAATCAAACATAAAGGAAAGTTTACATTATCATTTAAATATACAAGAGCTGCCCATAATGACTTATACAAACTAATGTCCCCATTCTTATAAATACGAAATGAAATAACATTACATGTGAAATAAGGTAAACTGCAACAATCTTGAACTGTGAAATCTTGTAGCAGCCCTTAATAAATAGAATCATGCACCCTTGTCAATTATAGGCTGCTCCTCACCAACCTGAATGTGAATATCATCTGAGCTTCCTGTACTACCTGTATGGTTATATATTTGATAGATGAGTGGCCAACTTAGTGTGAATTCCCCTCAAGATTATACATTGTCGCCTTAGTTAAGCATAGTTAAAACGACAAGGCAATCAAAACAATACATGATGCAGTCTTTTTATATGCATGGATGTATAAATGCACATTGACCTGGGGATGCACATCCAGTCGGAATTGGGCTCATCACCCATGCAATCATACCTGGGAATGATCATCCAATCGGAGCAGGGGTCAATAGTCAATGGTCTGGGAGCTAGCGAAATGATACCCCAACAACTCTAGGGCACATGCTATAGCATCTAGAATTAGTCACCCGTCATCATCAATATGCCATGAATGCATGATTAGCCAACCGTTATTAATCTAGTTACAATCAACCAATTTAAGTAACTTAATGATCACTACGAGGGGCTCGTCACCCAGTGTAGGTTAATAGCCCTGGCATAGTGTCCCATGACCACCATCCCCGACTCATGAGATTTTTTCCACCTTAAGATGCTTAATGAAACCCCTCGATCAGTGGCCAATTAAATTCAATAAGTAGGGATTTTCATCACATGGTATAGGCCATCAAAGGCACACAAGGAAATCATCAAAACATGGGACGTGTTAAATCGCAGCGGTAAAAGAATGCTCGGAATACTAATCGAGATAGCAAGGGTCAGGTAAGGTTAAATCAGAGTGGTTAAAGAGGTCATTTCAAGCCATTCAAGCCATATAACCTATGGAAGGTAAATCCCACATTAATATTTCATGTCCCACATAACCTCCAATCGAAGGTACATTCCATTCCATACTCCATCATATTACATCCTAGGTATGGGTTCACATACACAAGAGGGCTTACCTACTAATAAGTGTAGTGAATATAGGTCCATAGTGACTTATAATAATCCATGTGAAAGTATATCATCGTAGCATGGTAGACACATGTTAAGCATAATAATCGCAACAGGTCATGATGTGAACTATAAATTAAAATGAGAGCTATCATGTAAGCAACTATCGCATGCAATCATGTTTCACAGTTATCAACCATATATCAGATATAAATTATGTAAGAAATCGCATGTTATGAATTAACAATTTTAACATTTGATAAAGACTATAACTTAAACCAATTTGGAAATGGGAAGCTTAAGGGGAATAATCATCACCTGGGAGTTCGTAACTCCTTTCTTGATTTAGATTCTTACGATGAACTAGTAGTTCAACGTTGTGTGACTGATTTCCTAGGTTTGTTTCCAACCCAAGAGTTCATATTAGACAGTATTTTCAAGACTATGGCTAATCAACGTATTGAAGTTACATGAAGGCAAGGAAGGACTCATAAGTTAGGTTACTTGGACCTGCTTTTAGGGTGGCTAGGCCCACTAGATTTTTGTCCCAACTAATGGCCTAGACCGGGCCTGGAGTTTGCCCATAGCAAAGGCCCGAATTGGGCCTCACACACATCAAGTGGGCCGCATCAATGGGCCGTGCCGATTACACCATTCATCTATTTTAAGAAGTTATTATAGAGCATCACCCAAATGAATCATAAAAGAAGATCATCTGGACCATACCATAAATAATAGAGGAGATAATGATTTTCGCTGTTCTAAAATTTCCAAGGCCCACCATAATGTTTATTTTCCATCCAATCTGTTCATATGGATTTCAATGGTAGGCGTTCAATTCTTCACTATTTTCTACAGTGTGGCCCACTTGGTAAATTTGCCTCATTTTTTATTTTTTTCTTAGGCCTTATGACGAGCTCACCGTTTGGATGGACGGTTTGGTTGTAACACATACACTAAGGTGGCTTCACACCACTTGTCCAGATGGACGGTTGGGATATCACATACCTCGGGATCGGACCCACAAAACTTGCTGTCATCAATACAGTAACTCTGTAGATGGTGGGGTCCACATAGATGGACAATTTTGGATGTAACACAAACCCCATGATTAGACCCATTGCTTGCTGACATACTTTACAGCAGCTATATACCTGTGTGAGTTACACTAGCCAATTCGTTCCACATCAGGTGGGTCCCACGTGGGGCCCACCACAATATAATATAATATTATATTGTAAGAATACCTGTTAGCCTTATACTATAACATAATATAATGTATTATATTATAAATATATTACAATATATTTAAATTCATAAGAGAGGCGCCAGCCTCCAGTTTGGACGGACAGCCTGGAATCAACATCCACTGACGGTGGGGCCCATAGAACTTGGTGATGTCAATAGCACCCCGAAGTTGTGTGGGACCCACCGTCTGGATTGACGGATGGTATAGATGAAACATGTACATAAGAGGTGGGTTGATCCCACTTCAAGCAAAATGGATGGACGGTGTTGAATAACACATACCTCAGTCAGACCCACAGAACTTGGTAATGTTAATACAACAACTGTTTTGCTGTTGGGGCCACAGATGGACGGTGTTGATTAGAACATTATCATCATTGTGGGGTCCACATCCCATGGCCAGGGATGATTCAGCTGGCACAACACGACTTAGCGTCGAGTTGACTCACCTCGGCTCAAGTTGGTGCAACAACGCACCAGCCCTTTCTCTCTCTCTCATTTCTTCTCCTCTGTTCTTTTCTTTCATTCTTTCTTCTCTTCCTTTCAGTTAGAGAGGTCCAGCAACCCCTGGACTCGACCTAGTCCAACTCAGGCCAAAACAGGCCCGATCACACTCAACCCGACCAGCTGACTTGGCTCGGTCTAAGTTGGTCAGTGCAACAATGCACACTTTCCCTCTTTGTACTTCTTCTTTCTTTCATTTTCTTTCGTTCTTTTCCTCCTTTCCCCAGCTCTGATCAACGGCTACTGGACCAGACCGCACTCAATGGACTCGGTTTGATTTGAGTCACTTGGTGCGCTAACATGTCGTGGAAGAAGATCCGGCTCCAATGGTGAATCCTCCTTCGACGCTTGTTTCTTCATGTGGTTATTCTCGGAGGGTCAGGACTGGTTCAAGGGACCTTGTAGGAGTAGAAAAATGAAGCTCCATCAGCGTTTTCCCAATGGGTTCGAGCTTGGAAGCTCATGACCCAACTCTCTCGGGCGGCTGCGCTAGCGAGATGGGAGGACGTTGTAGCTAAATCCCCTCTCTTCTACACCTTCCCCTAATCCATCCAGGCTGTTGGATAAAGAATAAACAGTTAGGATTGAGTTGGCTTACATTGGTCTCCAAATACGGCTAGCAAAACCAAACCATTTATGGTTTTCCTTTTACCATGGGCAGAAAACCCTGGGGCGGTTTGAAATGGGATATTAGGATAACCCTAAATGGATGGCTGAGATTAAGAGTCTCCACTTCAGGCAGATCGTTAAGTTGGTTGGGAGAGGGCAGCTTCCATTTTAGGAAACGTTGGTCTTTCAGGTTCAATTTGCGCCAAAATCTGTGTGCTTGCGTGGATGCCCCAACACGTGGAAATTATTGGGTTTTTGTTAAAATTGAGGGTTGCACCTGATGGATAGTTTAAATCATGGGTGTGGACCCTAGTTCTGGGGCCATAATCATAAACATGGACGTTCATCCATCTACTATTTAAAATTAGAAACAGAGGGAAAATCCTCTGTTTTGAGAAGTTTCGTGCCAGCGCTGGTTGGCCTGGCTGGCACATCTGATGCACACCTGGTGCACTACACCATGGTGTATGTGCACAACAACATAGGGCCCACAGTGATGTTTGCGATAAATCTACTCCGTTCATTAGTTTTGGAGGCCTTATTAAGGGTCCTTGGCCAATGATCGAGCTGATGAAATGCCTAGGTGGGGCCCACCATGTGATTTGTAGTCCCAATGGAGGTTTTCCGTCGATCTAATGGTCGGGTGATTTTGAAGTTGGACGTCAACGGTTAAAAGGCCTAAATGGGCCACTTGTAAGGCTCTTCGCATGTGTTTCTAACCAATGCTAATATTAAAAAAATTCTTATTATTTTTGTATATTACTTGTAATTAAAATGTTTATAGTCTCATACATATATATGAATATAATTTTAATATTAACATACTACTAATTACATGTTGTCGTTCACACATTCATTAATATACATAATTCATAATATACAATATCGTATTATACATATAAATGAATTGTACAATATCATATTTAATTAAAATTATATTTGTATTTGGTAGTATTGTTAATTAATATACAATTCCATTAAAGTATCTAATGATTTTTGCATACATACTTATAAAAGATATTCAATGCTACATAATTATTTGTAATTTGATTTTTACATTGTGAAATTATTATTCCTTATGTTTATTTAATATAATATTATTTTTAAAATTTTTATATACATTAAATGCGTACATATCATTTTAGCATGAAATTTTAAATCTTTACAAAGTACATATGTTTCATATTGTATATATTCTGGTTGCATTGTTTATATGTTTATATTAGATTAATCTACATGGTAACACTTGAGTACTGGAAGTACAGGGTGTTGCAGAGATATGTAGTAGGCCTACCAAACTAACGCGCCAATGCAGGCCACAATGGAAGAATCCGATCCCCCATTCACTACTGACATTATGCGGGTGCAACTTCCAGATAGGTTTCGATTGCTCTAATTACCCCCTTTTCAGGGAACACTGACCTATCAGAGCACACGGAGTCCTTTAGGGTCTACATGGAACTCCATGACGCCTCTGATGCGGTCATGTGCTGAGCCTTCTCCTTAAATCTGGCTGGAGCTACTCGACTGTGGTTCAAGAAGTTAAACCCGGGATCCATCAGTTCATTTTCTCAACTCAACTAAGCTTTCATCACAAACTTCATCGGAGGAAAGAAGAGGCTCAAAGCACCTGCCCACCTACTTCAGATAGTTCAGAGAGAAGGCGAGCTCTTAAAGGACTACATCAAACACTTCAATCTGGAAGCCTTGCAGGTCTGTAAGTACTCGAAAGAAATTTCCCTCAACGCCATCATTACCGAGTTGTGGGATAAGCAGTTCCTCTTCTCATCGGACAAGAATCCTCCTACAACGATGGTTGAGCTACTGAATAGGTCGCAGAAGTACGCTAATGCTGATGAATCCTGGATTATATGAGAGGCCATCCAGAACAATGTTCCTCCAACTAAAGAGCGACATGCAAAGGCAAAACCAAGCTTGGTCAATTCAAACAAGAAAAGGAAAGACGATTAATCTTGGGACGATCGTCGCTTGAGCAAATGGCTCGACAGTAAGTTTAACACTTACACTCCTCTCAACAAGACTCCTAAACAAGTTCTGATGGAAATCCAAGACAAGTGTATCCTCAACTGGCCGAACAAATTGAAGTTTGACCCCAGAAACAGAAGTAAGAACAAGTACTGTCACTTTCATTGGGATCACAAGCACAACACGAGTGATTGCTTTGACCTTAAGAAAAAGATTGAAGCACTCATCCATAATGGCCATCTCAGGGGGTACGTCAGCTATAGGGGAGATTGGGTCACAGTGAAGGATGACCAGCTTGTCAACAATGAACATAGTGTAGAGATTCGTACTATCTTCAGAGGCCATGGAGGTGGAGGAGACTAAAACAATGCTCGGAAGGTACATGCCAGAAGCATTGGTTGTCCTGAGGATGAAGTTTTACAAATCGAAAGACCTCTGAAAGAGCAGAAAGTGGACAAGCATAGCCTGACCTTTACTGAAGATGATGCTCGAGAAATCTACCACCCACACGATGATGCACTTATGGTCACCCTGACCATAGCTAATCGAAAGGTGTTCCAAATCCTCATTAACATTGGATCGTCCGCTGATGTTCTCTTTGCCCAGGCTTTCGACAAAATGGGAGTTGGTCGATCTTTAGTTCGACTGGTTAAGACCCCATTGCTTGGCTTCTCTAGTGGTAAGGTCATACCCAAAGGGGCAATTTAGCTCCCACTTACGGCCGGAGATGGACATAACCAAACCACCAAAATGATCGACTTCCTGGTAGTAGACTGTCCAACAGTTTACAATGCGATCCTTGGTCGACCATCTTTGAATGCCCCGCAAGCTGTGGTTTCGACCTACCACCTCGCCATGAAGTTCTCGACCGAGCAAGGGGTTGGGTCAGTGAAGGGCGACCAACACGATGCTCCGCAGTGCTATGCAATTGCACTGAAAGCTCCACTACAAATGATGATCGTCACTTCTATGGGTCCACTTGAAGATCAGATAGTGACTGTCACCTCTCTAGATCCCCGTGAAGACTCCGACGAAAGAGGTCACCCCATAGAAGACCTTGTTCCTGTCCCATTGAACGAATCTCTCCCCTCTAATACTGTTCAAATTGGGTCATCCCTAACAGCACCACTGTGGGACAACATGATAGCTCTCATTCGATATTACATGGACGTCTTCACATGGTCTCATGAAGACATGCCTGACATTGACTCTAAGATCATCATGCATTGGTTGAACCTCGACCATTCACACTGATTAATTCGATAAAAGCGTCATGAGCTCGCCTTGAAAGATACGTAGTGATTGGCGAAGAAGTTGACAAACTCCTCAAGGTCGGATTCATTAAGAAGGTTTATTATTCAGACTGGATAGCCAACATCGTGCTGGTAAAGAAAGCAAATAGAAAATGGCGGGTCTATGCAGACTATACATCTCTGCACAAGGTTTGTCCTAAAGATAACTTTTCTCTCCCCTAAATTGATTAACTGGTAGACAGCACAGCTGGGCACGAGCTACTAAGTTTCATGGATGCATACTTTGGTTATAATCATATTATAATGCATCCACATGATAAAATAAAAAACTAACTTTGTCACCGACAAAGGGCTTTATTGTTACTGAGTCATGCCTTTTGGACTGAAAAATGCAGATGCTACTTATTAGCAATTAGTTAACAAGATGTTCACCCAAAAAATAGGGTGGACAATGGAAGTTTATATCAATCATATGCTCGTCAAGAGCAACAAAGCTACAGACCATACCACTGACCTCAAGGAAATGTTCCTCATCCTTCGCAAGTATCGAATGAAGCTAAACCTGAGCAAATGTACTTTTGGGGTTAGCTTGGGAAAGCTCCTTAGCTTCTTGGTCAACAAACGAGGAATTGAAGCAAAACCTGAGGAGATCAAGGCTCTCCTTGATATACAATCACCACAGATGACCAAAGATGTTTAACGGCTCACTGGGAGGATCGCTGCCCTTAATCACTTCGTATCCTAAGCTACAGACAAGTGTCTCCCTTTCTTCAAATAGTTGAAGGAGAAACAAGTAGTAAACTGGACAGAAGAATACGAGGCAGCCTTTCATTAGCTCAAGTAATATCTAGGGTCGCCCCCATTGCTCTCCAAACTCGAGTAGGGGGAATCTCTACTATTATACTTAGTTGTTTCTGATGCAGCGGTCAGCTTGGCTTTAATTAGGGAACACGAGTGAAAGTAACTCCCTGTATACTACATCAGCAAAGCCCTAGTTTCAGCCGAGACAAGATATCTGACCTTAGAAATACTAGCATTGGCTCTGGTCGTCTCCTCTCGACACTTCCGGCCATACTTTCAAGCCCACACCATCATTATCTTAATTGATCAACCGTTACGTCAAGTACTTTAAAAACCTGAAGCTTTGGGACAACTAACCAAGTGGGTAATTGAGTTTAGTTAGTTCGACATTAAGTATCAGCCTCGAGCAGCCATTAAAGGCCAGGCAATGGCTAATTTTATTATCGAGCTAACTCCTACAACCGAACTAGCCGCCGACCTACTTGGGCTAGAGCTTGTCCCGAGTGTAGCATTCCACCCACCATCTACCGCACCGTCTGACTCCCAGGCAATTCCCTACCCACCCAGGTGGATACTATACGTTGATGGCACATCCAACTCTAAGGTAAGTGGGTAGGGATAATCCTGGAGACCCCAGACCGTACACACATACAATATGCCTTATGATTTGGAGTTCAAGCTTCCAACAATACAACAGAATATAAAGCCTTGCTTGTCGGACTTAAATTGACAAGCAACATGGGGGCTTAGCATATCAAAGTCTTCAGTGATTCCTAATTGGTTGTCAATCAAATAGTTGAAGCATACTAGGCCAAAGAATTGATCAAAAAGTTTCACAAATGCAGTGTGGCCCTGATTCCTCGGGCCAAGAATTCTAAAGCGGCATGTTGGCGAAACTAGCCACTATAGACAAGGATGACATTCTGGATCTGTCCCTATCGAGTGCCTTACACGACCTAGCATCGACGTGGCTGACCTCGCCAGAGTACTTCCACTAAGCTCGGAACCAACTTGGATGGATCCAATCATCAACTACCTTAAAGATAACAAGTTATCCGAAGGCCAAATGGAGGCATGGACATTGTGAATTAAAGTTGCTCGATACACCATACTCAACGACATCCTCTACAAGAAAGGTTTCTATCTTCCTGACCTCAGATGCCTTTGATCGGAAGAAGCAGAGTATGTACTAAGGGAGATCCATGAAGGGATCTATGGAAACCACTCTGGAGATAGATCTTTGGTCCACAAAGTGATCCGATATGGTTATTACTAGCTGGCCATCCAAATTGATGCTCATCAATTCACTCAGAAATGTGACAAGTGCCATCGCTTCGCAAACATACCTCGACAACCACCTAAAGAGCTCGCCCCAATGACTAGACCATGACTATTTTCTCAGTGGGAAATCAACATCATTGGTCCTTTTTCGACTGGTAAAGGTCAGACCAAGTTCACCATGGTAGCAGTCGACTACTTCACAAAGTAGGATGAAGCTGAACCTTTAGTGAAGATAATTGAGCAGAAGATCATAGACTTCTTCTGGAAGAACATCATATGCAAATTCAGAATTCCTCGGACTATCATCTCCGACAATGAGAAACATTTCGATAACAAGCAATTTAAGGAGATGTGCGATAACTTCAGAATCCGCACCATCTATTCTTGGCCATGGCATCTGTAGGCAAATGGACAGGTCGAAGTAATAAATAAAATTATCAAGCGTCACCTTCGAACTAAGCTCGAGAATGCCAAAGGAGCCTGGGCTGAGGAACTCCCTAAGGTCCTTTGGGCATACCGAACTATCACCCAAACGACCACTGGAGAAACACCCTTTTCCCTAGCGTATGGAGCAGAAGCAATCACCCCAATAGAAATCGGGCTACCTACAGCTTGGATAGAGTCTTTTGATGAACAATTCAATACCAAGCTCATGATACTGAGTCTCAAACTTCTTGAAGAAAGGAGAGAGCAAGCTCGGGTCTGAACCGCCGTCCGTCAGCAACAAGTAACGCGTTTCTACAATGCCAGGGTAAAAGTCAGAAGATTCCGAGCTGACGACTTATTCCTTCGGAGGACCTTCCAAAATATCAAGGAACCAGGGTCGGGAATGTTAGGCCCGAACTAGGAAGGACCCTACATAGTGACAAGTACAAGCTAACTTGACTCATACTGACTGGAAGAATTGGAGGGTCAACTCTTGCCGCATCCTTAGAATGCTGAACATCTCAAGATCTTTTATCCTTAGCTGATCAACACGAAGTTTATTTTCTATCGATCAACTTCAAGTTAATGATAATAAATCTCCGTTTCAACATGATTTCTACTTGATTTACTGTTTCTATAAGAACTAACCAAAGGTCAGCCCCATGTCTGATCAAAGTCCAATCAAGTTCCAACCAGGCGGATCTGACCAAGACCCGTCCAAGGTCTGAACTATATCTGACCTGTCGGATCTGACCAAGATCTGATCTAAGTCCTACTTGTCAGATCTAACCTGCGGTTGATCTTTCTAACTTAAGCCCGATCTACTTGTTCAGAATTAAGCGCGATCTACTAAACTTTTTTTTTGAAAAAAATCTCTGCAATAAAGAAGATCGTTCCAAAAAAGAGAAGTTTTCATTGACAAAACCTCGAAGGGCATGTTTGCATCAGTTGAACCCCTGAGGGAACATTCACATCAGTCTAAATTAACAAAAAGTAAGAAAAAGGAGAAAGGCTTTGTAAAGTCAAGGAAAAGAGCTCTGTAGAGGAAGTCGATCTTTAGGCCTCGGAGGGTTGCTCAGGAGTTGCTTCATCGCTTAATGCATGGAGCCAGATTTAGACTCGTCAAAGCCAAAAAGATCCAAATCTGGGAAGGTCTGCTTCATGGCCTCAATGCACTTGGCATAGCCCTGGCGGTAGAGGGCATTCCTATCCTTCATATACGCTTGGGAAGACTTGAACTCCTTAATAGCTTCCTCCCAATCATGGGCAAGGGCGGCTTAAGTCCCCACCTTTAGCTTCTTGAGCCTCACCTCGGTCTCCCCCAGCCTCTTCCCAGACTCCCTAAGCTTTGCCCCGACATCCTCCAGTCTCATCGTTAGCTTGGCCTCCTTTGTAGAAGCCTCCTCAAGAATCTTCCTCACGACCTCTAGCTCGGCCTTCGCAGTCGAGACCCGAACTTCTGATTGGGTGAGATTTTAGCTGGCCTCACCGACCTGCTCCCACAGCTGAGCAAACTCAGCACGTGCCTTCAGTATGTGCATGGCAAGCTATAAGATAAAAAATTCAAGTGAAAGATGAATAATAGAATACCAATATTGACCTAACTTTAGAAGACGTACTTACCCCAATGAGACTTGTCGTCGCGTATGCAAGGGTTGGTTCCGTTGGAGAGTCGAACAAGCTATTGAATTTTGCATCAGGCATGTGCTGCTCCACCCAAGGAAGGATATCCTCGACGGTTCAGTGGAGATTCCTACCCCGCTCCTCTTGAACTCCAGAAGTGCAAGCTATCTCCTCTACCCCTGAAGACCAAGCTTCCATAGAAAGCTCGAGAGATTCCTACGCCTTGGCAGGGACAGCTATCCCTACTGTCCCAGCGACATTGGAGGAGGGCTCCAGCTCCATTCCCTCTCCTTCCGCCTCCATCACGACACGGTAAGAGGGGCTAATCTTCTCCTTGCTCTAAGAGGAGGTCTTTTGCCTCTTCCTCTTCACCGCCCCTAGCTCCTCCCAGGAGGGTGCCTAGAGCTTGGAAGGAGGCCTGAGTAGGGGGCGAGCTTCAAGAATCTCTACACGAAGAAACCACATTAGGGAAATTCATTAAATTTTCCTAAGTATTGAAGCTCAGCTAAAAGTCTTATAGAAGGTCTTACCAATGAGCGCGCGGCCTAAACCTGAACAAAGAAGCAACTCGAGTTGGAGAAAAACTCTCCAAGACCTTTTCTCCTCCTCTAGTGCTTTTGCCCCTATAATTCGAGCAAGCGACTCACTGTTAAGCAAAGGAACGTGCTTGAGAATAACTACAACAAAAGACGCACAAACAAAATTCAGTAAACTTCGAAGATCGAACAACCAAGGATGAGCTAACAAATAACTATGTATGAAAAACACTTACTTGGGTCAGAAAATGCTGTGAGGACCAAGTGTTGATCCGAGGTCAGAGGTAGGTCGGCTACCTCCCAACACCTAGAGGCCCAGAACCACTTTTCCCTCTAGTTCTTATTGGACAATGGAGGGTCGGTAATAAGGCTTGTAAGTGTAATAATGTATAAAGCACACTCTTATTTGTCAAATTTTGATGAGACAAAATAACTTATGATATAGTTCACCTTCAATCAAGATGGAAAGTTCACCTTTAATCAAGATGGAAAGTTCACCTTCAATTAAGATGGAAAGTTCACCTTCAAGTACAAGTCATAAAGTTGAAAAGTACAAGCTTAAGTACAAGTCATGAAGTTGGAAAGTTTAAGTTGAAATGAGTTCAAGTTCTACTATACTTATAGTAGAAGATTAAGCTCCACGTTCGACTACACTTCAAGTATAAGATCAACTATGCTTTATTGAAGATTCAAGAAGAAGATTCAAGCTTTAAACTTCAATGTCCAGTCTTCTTAGGTATAATAGACCCTATAAAGACCTTAGACTTAGGTGCTTTCAAAAGATAAACTTATATGGGTTTTTATACTTTGGTTAGGCTTAAGTTTGACTAGTCTAGGCCTTGGTTCGACTAGTCTAAGCTGTGGCTAAACCAATCTAAGATAATCTTCGACCAGTCCAAGTTTGAAATGCAAACAACAGATATTTCTAGTGGTTTCTCGACCAGTTGAAGAGGGACCTATGACTAGTTGAGGGTTGCTCGACTCGAAGTCTAGTAATCATATTTTGGCTCCCTTGACCAATCAAAGCCCATACTCGACCAGTCGAGCAGGGCCTTCGACCAATCAAAGAACTGTTTTATCCAATCGTGCCCAAAATTTGAAAATTTGTTAGATCTTAGATGAGTTAAAGGAGACCTTAGGTGAGTCGAAGCAACAACATTTCTAACTATAAATAGAGGCCTTCTCTCATTTTGAAATTATTCATTCAAGCTAAGAAAAGCCTTCACCAAGAGAGAGAGAGAAGTCCCCACTATCTTCAAGTTATTGCACAGTATTTTAATATTTTGTTTATATACCTTTTTGTTTTAATTCATTAATCTCTTTTCATGAATCTTATTCTTTTATGAGAGTAAAAGCTCTTCTTTGAGATCTTGAGGAATTCGAACAAATAGCCTTTGGTTTGAATTAATTTAAAATCATTCTAGAACCTATAACCCTTGTCTGTGTTACCAGACATTGAACATTCTACTTCAAGTGAAGCGACTCTACAGGCTACATCAAAAACTCTTCAAAGATAGCCAGAAAATCTCATGTGTTGGTTTTGACTGAGATATCCAGAAAATCTCAGTGTGGGATTTTTGTTTGTGATGACCCTTCTAAAATCACAATTGTATAAGGTTTTAAGGTGAACCTGTGAAAACTTTATTTTTAGTGAATGCCAATATCACGTGGGTTGTGATTATTGGGAGTGGAGTAGGTATGGCTGTTTGAGAACAGTTGGTGTACACACTGAACCACAATAACTCCTAGTTTTGTGATGAATGTTTAATTTTTGTATCTATGGTAAATGATTGTAACTTTATTTTTACACTAGTGAATGATTGTAATAGATAGGTTTATTATCACTGACTTGGTTTGAAGTATTGATCTTTACAAATATTTGTGAAATAAGGTTGTCCTACCTAAAACTTTATTTTTGGTTTAAGGTTATCCTACGAACTAAGTTTGAATCAATTTTTCAATACTAGTGCTATTGAGATTTGTGATTTATTCTGATTTATTTATTATTTCAGTACATTAAGTTTTTATTTAGAATAGTCTTATTCATCTCCCTCTAGGACTGTTAAGCTCACCTTTTTTAAGGCCCCCTCTAGTCACTCACCAAGCAGAGAGATAGTACCAGCCAGGCTGCAACCTGTTCAGCGTTAGTTGGTACAGATGGAGGATCTCTTCAATGGTTAGCTCGTGCTATTCTAGCTCGGACCACAGCACCATGCAGACAATCAGAGCCTTCCATCCATTGGAAATCATCTGTCCCGGGGTCATATTCAGGTAGACGAGCAAACGCCTCACCAAACCTTGTAGAGGAAGCTACAAGCCACACTAAAGGGTGACCTGGAAGATTGCAACAGCTCCATCTAAAGGCTGATTCATAAGCTCGTCCGGTGAAGGGAGCTGAAGGGTTACAGACTCAGGAATGTGATACCTGAGCTTGTTCTGGGCCAGTTGCTTAGCAGTAAGGGTCGAGGGCACAAGACCCCTTAGACCCTCCTTAGTAGACTCTTCTGGGTCATCTTCATCAGAACGGTCATGTTCTACACTTACCGGCCTCTCGATTAGGGATCGTTCCATCGCCCGGGATGTCGGGAAGTCAACATTCGCCATCATCACCAACAACGATGATGGGTTCGACATCACCTAGACGCTACTGGCCCCACTGTCGCCACCGAAGGCCCCCTCTCGTGAACTAAAGGAGTCCGGCATTGAGGCTCTTTATCAATGTTGAGAGTTGCTAACTAAAAGGGAAAAAGAAAGGAGGAGGGGGTAAAGATATGGAGCTCACCGGGGAAGAAATAGACTTCCGAACGCCAGTGATTATACTTGCCGAAAATCACCTCTCAACGCTAGGGAAGACGACTGAACATAAAGGGAAAAATACAAATGAAGGCCGATGAAGGGTTAGGGCTTCCCTTATATAGGGAAGCCACGTGATGTCGCTTGAGTATGCCCATTAAAGTTGGGCATACGACATCCTTTCAATTACCCCCTATTGACACATGGCGTGACCCCATGCATTACTCAACCCCAAAATCGAGTATTAGCCATGTGTCGTGCCCTCATTGGTCTGCCACTGAAACGGTGGCCTGACAGACCAGGTGACCTCGAACCACGAAATGACATGCCATCTATAGTTACTAACACGCCTCGAGCACCGTGCTGACTTGCATACCTAGCATCTATGACTACACAACTCGACCTAACCTTAACCTAAACTATATACGTCTTACTTTCTGAGCCACTGTAGACCGGCTCAAAAAGTAAGGGGGGCTTACTATTAGGTGAAAAATGAAAAGGCCGAGCAAGAGTCCAAGGGGGGGGGGGGGGGAGGGTGAATAGGACTATGCCAAATTTAAAATCTAAATGCGGAATTAGTGTAACACCCCGGATTTTGGTTAACCTGGGATTTGACGTCCTTAGGCAGTGGGTCAATTAAAACACCTGAAAAATCGTTCAGAACCCAATTCCATAGCCAAAGAAACCACTTAGGATAAATTTCTTTAGAAACTAAGCATAAGTTAGCTAGCGCAACGTTGGAGTGGCTGGGAAACAGTCCCTGATCACTTTAAATACGTTCTACAAGACCCAAATCGAGTAGAACCAATGACTCTAGAATACTCTATAACCTCGGATCAAACTCTAAGCGGGTTTGTCCTCTGGACCACATTGAATTTTTATATTGGATTTAGACCGCGCGTCAAAGGTCCGATACCTCCTATCTTAGATCGTTAGAACCGCCCCGCTGGACTTAACAATCATCTCGAAAATCAAGTCAAACCGATAATCACAGAGTATTTCGTTGAACCCGGACTGAAGCGACCGCGAATAGGGACGAATTTGGAATTTCAAATTCAAATCTGGCACACGACTTGACGCGCCAGTATTAAGCATTCTGACCGTCAGAATTCATCCAGATTACACCCTCGGATCAGGAAAAATTTCTATTTATTATCATGGGACTTTCAGCCCTGATCTATGTGCGGTGACCGCTGAACTGAAACTGGTCCGCTACGTGCGATCTGCGAACCCTGCCAGACTGAAAACTTAATACGAGGTACATCTGGTACCCATGAGCTTAAGTCTGATCGCAATCGACCAGGGGACCACCAGAAAGCCGTTTTTGGACCAAAACAGCCCCGAAATGGATAGGCATCAAGTAAACTTCGTCCCGGAGCCTATTTCTGGAAATTTCAAGCTTATAAAAGGGGTTGAAACCCTCATTTCTCCTTCCCATCTGAATTTCACAAACCCTAGAAAAAGGAGAGAGAGTTTGAGAGAAAGGGAAGAGGGGATTTTTCCCGCTTCCGAGCCCCTGACAGTTGCTGCTTCAACACTTCATTCCAATCACCTGGCTGGTGATTTCTACCCTTTTTTGGGTATAGAAAAACCCCAAAAACTTGCTGATTTAGGGTTTATGTAGATTCAGGGCATGTTAGCTAACGTAATCCATGAATCAGGTTCTCTTACAGCCGTAGACGAAGCGTACACGCTCCGTTCAAAATCCCGCGATCGTAAGACACTAGGTGAGGATTTTAGACGCTTTGATTGACGGTTTACAACGCTTTCAATGTCGTTTAATAGTAGATTATCGACGGCATCGCCGTTTGACATGTACAACATGCTTTCCGTTTCCTGTTTCGTAAATTAACGAAGAATATGAGATTTAGGGCATTTTAGTCATTTGTAGGAAGTACGGTTTCCATGCATATTTTGCTGACGTGATTGACATGATTTATCGCTGCATTAGAGAGTTAGGAATGCTTGCCTAATCAGTTTGGCGAAGAGATTCGCCAAGTTGCGCACTTTGGGTCGACATACTATATGTGGACTTAAATGTGTAGTGTATGTGTTTGTATAAATGCTTGTATTAGTATGTATTGTATTGAATGATGTTATGTAGTAGTTTGAGATTGATTTCATGATTTAAAATGCTGACCTAAATGATTTCCTACATGTTGCTCTTATGCATGATTTCACTACATGCATAGAAAGTATGCCTTGAAGATTTGTTTAAGTTGAATATGCATAGAAAGTATGCCTTGAAGAATTGCTTAAGTTGGATGTTATAACATGTGCTAACATGCTCACATGCTGTATTTCAATTCCAAACCTTTGTATATAGTGTTAATGTAATTCCATAGATGTGTGGGACTTGACCTAGTCCAGGCAGTCGGTAACCGAGCGAATTCGTGGCTGACTGGTCATAGCCACGAACGACGCGTCGATGAATGTGATTCGTGTTGAGAGTTGGCGGCAGTGGTTAGGCCACGCGAAGTGTTTTACGCACTTCATGTCGTTCAACTTGAGATGCGATCGCGCTAGTCGAGCCCGTCAAGTAACCCGACTGGCCGATGTTTGTTCACCTTGTATGTATCATAACTGCTTGAACCTAGGGTACTGAACTTACCATTGTAAACCCTATTAACCATGGTACCTTGATCCACGAAGACTCATGAGCCGGGCATGGTGGTATGGGACACCGTGGTCGAGCTGTCGGCCTACGTTGGGGCCACAAACCTCCCCGTAGTGACCAGTGAGCACCTTGACTCGTGAGCAGATTATGGTGGTATGAGACACTATATTCTAGCTGTCGGCCTACACTGATCAGGCGACGAGCCCTTTGTAGTGACCTCGAGCGTATTCTGAGTCCACGGGAGGCGACGACCCTTCCGTTGCAGTAGAGTACGGTAGGCCTGTATTGATAAGGTGATGGGGGAGCGGTGCAACGAGTGCGAGCAACAGCCCTGGCAGCCCTTGCAGTGACCTATAAAATACACATCGTATGAGATTACTAGGAGTGACGACCCTAGACAGGATTTGTGTTGGGATTCATACAAGGGAAGTACCTTAGTTTCCCAATCCTGCTGTTTGAATGGACTAATAACAATTTGGAAAGCATATCACCATAGCATTGCATGTGCCTGGAAGATGTGGAGCACTCTAGGGAGTGTGGCATGCCGCGGTCGTAAGATGTTGCCGCATGAGGGTGATCGTCGGTGAGGGCATACATCACGTCATATCATCTTGCATTAACAACAGTATTAGGATTGTCTGATTTACTGCTTTACTATTATCGCGTGATTGAATTGTGAACATGCTAATCCCTGCTCTCTTATCCCACTGAGTTGATCACTCACTCCCACGTTACGGGATGGTGTTTTCGGACACCCACCAGTCCCTTCTGTGATTGCAGATGATGGCGCGGCCTGTGAGGCGGAGCTGGACTTGATGATGAGGAGGAGGATTCCTCCTTTATGCGTGTTCTGACTGACGGGATTGTAGGGAGGTTGATTAGATACTTTGACATGGTCATTTTTTATTTTTAGCGCCCTCATGTATATTCATTTTGTTTACTTTTGAAGTATACATGTATGTGTATAACCTGGTAATCTATTCACACTCTGGAGACATACAACAGTTTATATACGTTATACATACTATTACAGTCTTCCGCTTGCAAATTTAACTGTCTCTGGAGTATGATATGCTGTTCTGGCTTAATCTCACTCATGTTTAATACATTATCACAGACAACATTCAATCATACATATCCATGTTGCATAAATAACATTTTGGAACTCGGGAGTTGGGTTTTTGCTCGACCCTCCGATTTTCGGGATGTTACAGATGGTATCAGAGCATGATTTGGATTAAACCGGGCCTGGGTTATGGTCACGCGACGTACGCTGTCACTTCCTTTGACTTAAGTGGGTGCGAGAAGGGTCTAGAAACACTTCTAGGATCGCAGATTCGCCGATAGGCGAAGTATATAAGGATCGATCGCAAGATCGAGTCTATAACGTATCTTGGGTCGCGTAAAGCAATCCGAATCACTTCTAAGCTGTAGGAAGTTGGGTGAAGACGTCCTATGAGCGGTTTTAAATCGAAAAAGTAAATCCTTGGGCCGTGGGATGACCACGACTCCAGTAATCAATCGCCAGGGCTTAAAAAACCCCGTTTTGCCAAAAATTCTCAAAATTCCTCCTCTAAACACTTTAACCTTCAGTTTTTTATTATCCATTTTATGTTAGGCATTAAACCTAATGTGAAAATAATACAAATTAGTACATTCACAAAATTTTACAGTGAATAGTAAAATTTCATGAAAAATGGCCATAAGGCCATTCTAACTTCACTTTCTTTAGCAAATAAGGAGCTATATAGGTGTACTGGATCCTTCTACCCTAAATTCATATGCTGCATCATATGGTTTGGTATTCGAGATTGCGATGTGGACCCGGAAAGCTCCGAACACATGTTTGGGCTCATACAGACCAAATTATTGTGAACCAAGGGGTGAGACCTAACTTTTTGGGACCCTGGGACCATGGGGGACCAGACCCATGGGGTCCCACCGGCCAACTTGAGAGTTGGCCGGCGATGCCATCGCCGGTCGGGCGATGCATCGCCGGCCGGCGGTGTCCGTTTGAGTCGTCCTTCGGGCGCATCCCCTTAAATAGGGTCCACATCATCTCTAGGTACCTCCCACCTCACGAAAACTCCCAAATATTACCCCTCCTTCACAAACAGCCCCCTACATAGCCCTAGATTTGATTTTCAGCAACCCATTCCAAACCCCGGCATCCCAAACCACTCCTAGAACCTTCCTTGGCCAAAACCGACCACCACTCATCATTTATTGGGTGTTGGCAGCCTCTTTCCTTGAAGATATCACCATTTGGAGCTCAAAAATCCCCCAAATATAGCTGAAATCGTGAGGTGCTCCATCCCATCTTTTTGTTTGTGTTTCTCCCTGAAAGTACAGCCTTGGGAAGCTTGAAGCATCCCTCTACGACGCCTAGATCTCCTTTTGTCAGATTGGGCAGCCATTTCTCCGCATTTTCGGCGTTTTCCATGGCTTTCGTGGAAGCCATTTTGGGTCTTTTGTCACTCTCATCCATCATATCCTTGATGGGTAAGAGGAAAACCACGACAGATGAGGCTGGGCCGAGCCGCCCTGCTCGATCAAGAAGACCGCGGGGTGGTGCCGCAAGTTCGAGCGCCGCCGCAGGTCCAACTGCAGTCCTAGAGTGCCGTACAAAGCGGAATTTGGATCCCCATGCACACCTTGGACGAACCATTCTATCAGAGATGCCTCATGGTGAATACACTGATCGTAGAGTGTTATTTGAGGCGGACGTAGATGGGCGATTGTTCGGCGAGTATCTGTTGTTCGAACGCATTGAAGCTGCGCACTGGGGACCAATCTTTGAAGCTCGCGCTCGTGCTAATGTGAGCACTGTTCGTGCCTTCTATGCTAGCATCCAGAATCCTACCTTGGAGCCTTTGCAGTTCAAAATCCCTTTTGGTAGAGATCAGATGGCTACGATCGACGTCCGATTGATTGCGCGACTTCTCAACGTGCCTCTAGGTGATGTGCATCCAAGTGAGAAGAATTTGAGGACTAGACGCGAATGAGATCGCCACACCAGGTTTCTGTGCGGTAAGTTGGTTCCATGGCAGCCTAATAATAGCCTCAAGGCGACGTACATGTCTGAGGATTTGCGCCTGCTGCATCATATCTGCACGTTCAATGTCTATCCCAGGTCGACGAACCGCATTGAATGCACACGTCTTATGGTAGATTTCTTATTTCTGGTGGCCCAGGGAGAGAACGTATGTATGGCCACTTTCATCTTATGGCAGATAGTTCTCATAGCCAGGTCGAGGAGAACATCCGAATCGCTTCCCTTTGGCCGACTCATTTGCAAGATTGCACTTGAGTTTGCCTATAGACTTGGGCCTGAATTACCGGTATCGATTCACACCATCGATGAGTCAACAATGGTCAAGATGAAGGTTGGGTCGCAATACCGTGAAAATCAACTTGAAAGGGATAGTGGGGATGACTTTGATGAAGAGGAAGATCAAAGCGAAGAAGAACCTAGAGCAGAGGTTCAGGAAGAGGTTCAGGAAGAAACAGAAGAGGAGGCTCAGGATACTGATGAGAGCCCTCCTCCTTCTGCGCAGACTACTATCGACGACCGCATTGCTCGGATAGAGGAGAGTCAGACCGCTTTGCGTAGGGAAGTCCAAGAACTTCGAGCAGAAGTCGCTGATGCCAAGGCCGTTACAAAGAAGAAGTTTGGCAAGGTGACTCGCACCTTGAAGGCAATCCTGTGTTGCTTACAGGATAAGGGTGCTCCTCCTCCATCACCAGACTCCGACTAGCGATGCGATCTTTGATGTTATTATTAGTAGTTAGTCATTTCCTGTTTTAAGTTATGTTTTGTAAGCCTGATAAGGCTGGTAGTTTACCTATGTTGCCATAGTAGCTGACTGACATAGCTCCCATGTACTTTTTGTCATGATACTTATAGGGAGATATCCCTTGTATTATGACAATTTTGGTTTAATGAAATGCATGATGCTTTTCGACTTGTTATGTGAATGTTTGTGTTGTGGTTTGGGCTTAATGTAGCCAAAATTTGTGGAATGGAGGGCATGCCGTCTCATTTCACTGTAAGCTATTGTCCCTGGATCGGGAGTATTGTAACTCCCGGGATTCAGCCTACAAATTAGTTTTTATCCCACCCCACCCTCCTACCAAGCATGCCACTTCCGATCCCACTATGGGACTAAGAACGCGGTTCTATTTAATACAACTGAATGCTACTGGCCACATAGGCCCTTGGCGTTTTGGTCCTAGAGTTAGCACTCCTAGATTTGAAGATCTGACGACATAAGAAATCCAATTCCATTTAGACAATCTTGACCCTAAGCGATAGAACAACTCGCTGTAGTAGAAATGGTATGGAAAGCCATTTACCGTATAATCTTAAGCTTTAGATTATAGCTACTGAGTTACAGACTAGCCTACTAGTTACCTAGAGTAGGGTAAAGCCTGTATATGTTAAGGAATGATAGATTAGTTTTGATTGGAATGAGACTCCCTTCCTTGGATAGATCCCCTTATGACTTATAGACTCCTGTGTTGCCCATAGGAAGGAACCATACACTCTCAGGGAACATTTATAATTCCCTCAGATTGAACTTAGAATGAACTAGCACGCCCCTTAGAATTGCCTTTCCCAAGGACTTATTGCATTCGGGAACGCAGAGTAAAGGAACTACATGTAAGCGATGTATTCGCGGTTTGAGTCGATTTCTTACTCCTAGTGGTTACCAATGAATCCAATGCTCTGATCAAGCAGAGGATCGACATCGACTTGGATTAAGAACTGATACAATACATTTTCTGTCCTGATTAGACAGAAGGTTCAACGTATCCGGCTTAGACCCACTACACAACCTTTCTTCTGTGATGGCCCAACCATCTATAACTAAACAGGCTCACATTGTCTTTGGAAAATGGTAAGGACTTAAAACCATGTAGAGAAAGGTTAAGGATAGCCTCTAAGTTACGCCCCGTTCCGATATACGGATCGATGCAACGATTCTTAGACTTTAAGTAGAACCAAGTTTTAAGGGGGGTAGAACGTATTAAGTCCAATCCAGTTAGGATTAGTCAACACTACCGTTCGATCAGTGTGGTGCAGCGGAAGAGTGATTGGCCTCTTTCCCACTGGCCCAAGATCGAAACATTTGATTTAGGTTATATGTACGATTAGGTTATTAAATAGGATTTGAACCTTCCTTAGAGAAAGTACTCCTTGCCCTTCGCCAATGTCGGGGACGACATTGTGTTTTAAGGGGGGTAGATTGTAACACTCCGGATTTTGGTTAACCTGGAATTTGACGTCCTTAGGCAGTGGGTCAATTAAAACACCTGAAAAATCGTTCAGAACCCAATTCCATAGCCAAAGAAACCACTTAGGATAAATTTCTTTAGAAACTAAGCATAAGTTAGCTAGCGCAACGTTGGAGTGGCTGGGAAACAGTCCCTGATCACTTTAAATACGTTCTACAAGACCCAAATCGAGTAGAACCAATGACTCTAGAATACTCTATAACCTCGGATCAAACTCTAAGCGGGTTTGTCCTCTGGACCACATTGAATTTTTATATTGGATTTAGACCGCGCGTCGAAGGTCCGATACCTCCTATCTTAGATCGTTAGAACCGCCCCGCTGGACTTAACAATCATCTCGAAAATCAAGTCAAACCGATAATCACAGAGTATTTCGTTGAACCCGGACTGAAGCGACCGCGAATAGGGACGAATTTGGAATTTCAAATTCAAATCTGGCACACGACTTGACGCGTCAGTATTAAGCATTTTGACCGTCAGAATTCATCCAGATTACACCCTCGGATCAGGAAAAATTTCTATTTATTATCATGGGACTTTCAGCCCTGATCTATGTGCGGTGACCGCTGAACTGAAACTGGTCCGCTACGTGCGATCTGCGAACCCTGCCAGACTGAAAACTTAATACGAGGTACATCTGGTACCCATGAGCTTAAGTCTGATCGCAATCGACCAGGGGACCACCAGAAAGCCATTTTTGGACCGAAACAGCCCCGAAATGGATAGGCATCAAGTAAACTTCATCCCGAAGCCTATTTCTGGAAATTTCAAGCTTATAAAAGGGGTTGAAACCCTCATTTCTCCTTCCCATCCGAATTTCACAAACCCTAGAAAAAGGAGAGAGAGTTTGAGAGAAAGGGAAGAGGAGATTTTTCCCGCTTCCGAGCCCCTGACAGTTGCTGCTTCAACACTTCATTCCAATCACCTGGCTGGTGATTTCTACCCTTTTTTGGGTATAGAAAAACCCCAAAAACTTGCTAATTTAGGGTTTACGTAGATTCAGGGCATGTTAGCTAACGTAATCCATGAATCAGGTTCTCTTACAGCCGTAGACGAAGCGTACACGCTCCGTTCAAAATCCCGCGATCGTAAGACACTAGGTGAGGATTTTAGACGCTTTGATTGACGGTTTACAACTCTTTCAATGTCGTTTAATAGTAGATTATCGACGGCATCGCAGTTTGACATGTACAACATGCTTTCCGTTTCCTGTTTCGTAAATTAACGAAGAATATGAGATTTAGGGCATTTTAGTCATTTGTAGGAAGTACGGTTTCCATGCATATTTTGCTGACGTGATTGACATGATTTGTCGCCGCATTAGAGAGTTAGGAATGCTTGCCTAATCAGTTTGGCGAAGAGATTCGCCAAGTTGCGCACTTTGGGTCGACATACTATATGTGGACTTAAGTGTGTAGTGTATGTGTTTGTATAAATGCTTGTATTAGTATGTATTGTATTGAATGATGTTATGTAGTAGTTTGAGATTGATTTCATGATTTAAAATGCTGACCTAAATGATTTCCTACATGTTGACCTTATGCATGATTTCACTACATGCATAGAAAGTATGCCTTGAAGATTTGTTTAAGTTGAATATGCATAGAAAGTATGCCTTGAAGAATTGCTTAAGTTGGATGTTATAACATGTGCTAACATGCTCACATGCTGTATTTCAATTCCAAACCTTTGTATATAGTGTTAATGTAATTCCATAGATGTGTGGGACTTGACCTAGTCCAGGCAGTCGGTAACCGAGCGAATTCGTGGCTGACTGGTCATAGCCACGAACGACGCGTCGATGAATGTGATTCGTGTTGAGAGTTGACGGTAGTGGTTAGGCCACGCGAAGTGTTTTACGCACTTCATGTCGTTCAACTTGAGATGCGATCGCGCTAGTCGAGCCCGTCAAGTAACCCGACTGGCCGATGTTTGTTCACCTTGTATGTATCATAACTGCTTGAACCTAGGGTACTGAACTTACCATTGTAAACCCTATTAACCATGGTATCTTGATCCACGAAGACTCATGAGCCGGGCATGGTGGTATGGGACACCGTGGTCGAGCTGTCGGCCTACGCTGGGGCCACAAACCTCCCCGTAGTGACCAGTGAGCACCTTGACTCGTGAGCAGATTATGGTGGTATGGGACACTATATTCTAGCTGTCGGCCTACACTGATCAGGCGACGAGCCCTTTGTAGTGACCGCGAGCGTATTCTGAGTCCACGGGAGGCGACGACCCTTCCGTTGCAGTAGAGTACGGTAGGCCTGTATTGATAAGGTGATGGGGGAGCGGTGCAACGAGTGCGAGCAACAGCCCTGGAAGCCCTTGCAGTGACCTATGAAATACACATCGTATGAGATTACTAGGAGTGACGACCCTAGACAGGATTTGTGTTGGGATTGATACAAGGGAAGTACCTTAGTTTCCCAATCCTGCTGTTTGAATGGACTAATAACAACTTGGAAAGCATATCACCATAGCATTGCATGTGCCTGGAAGATGTGGAGCACTCTAGGGAGTGTGGCATGCCGCGGTCGTAAGATGTTGCCGCATGAGGGTGATCGTCGGTGAGGGCATACATCACGTCATATCATCTTGCATTAACAACAGTATTAGGATTGTCTGATTTACTGCTTTACTATTATCGCGTGATTGAATTGTGAACATGCTAATCCCTGCTCTCTTATCCCACTGAGTTGATCACTCACTCCCACGTTACGGGATGGTGTTTCCGGACACCCACCAGTCCCTTCTGTGATTGCAGATGATGGCGCGGCCTGTGAGGCGGAGCTGGACTTGATGATGAGGAGGAGGATTCCTCCTTTATGCGTGTTCTGACTGACGGGATTGTAGGGAGGTTGATTAGATACTTTGACATGGTCATTTTGTATTTTTAGCGCCCTCATGTATATTCATTTTGTTTACTTTTGAAGTATACATGTATGTGTATAACCTGGTAATCTATTCACACTCTGGAGACATACAACAGTTTATATACGTTATACATACTATTACAGTCTTCCGCTTGCAAATTTAACTGTCTCTGGAGTATGATATGCTGTTCTGGCTTAATCTCACTCATGTTTAATACATTATCACAGACAACATTCAATCATACATATCCATGTTGCATAAATAACATTTTGGAACTCGGGAGTTGGGTTTTTGCTCGACCCTCCGATTTTCGGGATGTTACAATTAGAAAGAAATAAATAAAGATAGCACTTAAAAATCCCATGAAGCAGAAATGAATAGCAACCTCAAATGCATAAGAATTGAGAGGTTAATATAGATATTGTTTTAAGGACAACCTTACACCAAAAACCAATATCTTATGGTAGGACAACCTGATTCCTAGAACGGTCTGTATATCATAATTCCAAACCAATGCAGAGGATTATAAAAATAGCAAAGAAAATGAACTAAGCCATTACAACATTCCCACACTTGTATAAAATAAATTACAACATTCTCCACAAAGACTTAAAAAGAATTTATAACATTCACATAAAGCCACAATCAACCAACTACTACTACACCAGATATTATAGTGGCTTGCTTGTGTGTACACCAACTATTAAAAAAATAGCCACACAACTACTCCGCTCCCAATATCCTCTCCCTTGGGATATTAGTTTTCACTATGAAATAGATTTTTCAAGGTTCACTTAAAACCTTCACAATTGTGTCTTTCAAGTGGGTTTACACAATTCAAAAACCCCAGACACTGAGATTTTCTGCATCACCTCAAACAAACCAACAAGAGGTTTTTCCTAACACAACCTCAAAAACCAAAAAGAAATTTATAAAAATGTAAATATACTTATCTGGATATTCACCTTTAATGAAGCCTGGTAGAACCAATTCGAAGTAGATGTTCAATGTTCACACTCACTTATGAAAGAGTTCTAAATGATTTTTAGATTAAATCACTTTGGGCTAGCTTAATTTGATTTTGATAGCAAGAAAGGGGAAAAACTTAAATCCCTTCTTCAAATAAGATTGGAATAGAGAACTTAAAATCAAATACAAAAAAGCTAATTAAAAGAGAATATTAAATGAGCACTAAATAGCTTAAGAATATCACAAACTTATCTCTCAGAGTGGTGTCTTGATTTTGCTTGAATGATGTATCAAACTCTAAAAATTGTGCTCTCTTTATAGGTGAAAAAACTATTCACTCGACTGGCCCAGAGGTTAGCTCGACTGGTCGAAGGACCAACAAGAATTCAAAATTTCAAGCACAACAGGATAAGATTGATCCACGAATGGTCGAATGGCTGGCTCAACTAGTCGAGTGACCTACTCGACTAGCCAAGTGGAACCCTAAAAGGTTGCTGGACTTTGAGTCGAGCCTGCTCGACTGGTAGAGCAATCTCCAGGACTGGTCGAGGGTCCAACAGAAAATCTCAAAAATTAGTAACAAATCTTAGACTCGTCGAGGAAATTCTTAGATTAGTCGAGCCAGTACTTGAACTAGTCGAACATAGACTAGGACTAGTCGAGAAAAAACTTATAACCTTATATAATGACCCAAATTAATTATGTAATCAATATGACCTAACCTATGGTCAATTTAGGATCATTCATACCTTATAGGTGAAATTAGAACATTGAACCATCATTCACTTCAGTAGATAGTTTATCATGAA
Organism: Magnolia kwangsiensis; assembly: GCA_037074715.1. Lineage (NCBI taxonomy): Eukaryota > Viridiplantae > Streptophyta > Magnoliopsida > Magnoliales > Magnoliaceae > Magnolia > Magnolia kwangsiensis. Next base: position 49,314,029 of record CM073588.1, read on the forward strand.
GTACTTGAAGCTTGTCATCTTGAAGTACTTTGAAGCTTGTCATCTTAAAGTACTTTGAAGCTTCTTGAACTTAAACTTCTAGATCTTGTACTTAAGCTACTTAAACTTGAATTTAAACTTCTTGAACTTGTACTAGAGTGTAGGCAAGGATGATATAAAGTTGATCTACACAAGATACAGATTCCAAGAGGTTTTGACACTACAAAATTTGATAAATCTAGGAGCTAGATAAGATAGCATTCTCAATCGCCCCCTTAGTCAAATTTGTGACAAAACAAAATACATTAAAATAAGCATAATACACATAATAAAGAATCATGCACTACCAGTTAAGAAGCCAAATAGAAAACCAAATACTCCCCCTCAATATATTACTTCATAGAATCCACATGAGGAGAAAATTTACTATACCTCTTCTCCACTCTCCACACTTCACATCTCTATTCCACATTCTTCACATTTCATAGAATCCATAGAATCCAATATCATTATAAAACAGGCATGAGAATGGAGCATTAATCACAAATTCTCCCCCTTTTTGTCACAATATGATAAAGGAAAGAACTTATAAATGGAGAAAAAAATAATGAGAGAAGAAGGAAGTTCAGAATAATATAAATATGGGCAAGATAATCAGTTAAACATGTCCACAATAGAAAGAAAACATGTCCAAGGAAATAAAGACAAGAGAGATCCAAGTTTGATAGTTATTACATAACAGATATTCAAAAACTAATCTGAACCAGAAGAAGGAGCAGGTATGGATGGATTAATTTGATGACGTCCCTTGTTAATGCGCCTAAGATATTTGCACATATATTTAAATTACATTTCTTGGGATACATGCATACCTTCAACCTTCTCCTTAAGAGAGCACAACGCACATCAAAATCAGAAAGATGATAATCAAGATCAGCCGTAGAGTTAGATTCAATTTCATTAAAAATGTTATCCATATTGACATCATCTGGAGGCAAAGCATCTTCCACTTCAATTGTTGTTGCTGTTGCCGCTCCACCAACACCTACATCAACTTGGCTAGGAGCCAACTTCAAATTCATCTTGTTTATGTTTGAATTATTGAATGGTAGACGGTTAATGGGAGCTTCTCCAATAGGTATAGCCACTAGACTATGGGTGGCTAAAACAGTCATAAGATAAGCAAAGGTATGTCACTATGACTTGGATGGAGACGGAAATGAATCATGATATAACAGATAAGTGAAGGAAGACACACAGAGACTTTAGTAATAATAGAATGAAGAATATGAGTCATGAATGTAGTAAGCTCGATTTTGTTACCAAATCGAGAGTAGACATTTGAAATGAAAATTCGATGAGGAACCCTATATTTGGGTAACATAAACTTGGAGGCGAGCGCATTCTCAGTACTCCATTCCGCATCTATATTACATAAGACTCGAGTAAGCATTCTCTTCTCATATTTAGACAGTTTTGCTACAAGTATATGAATAGGAATACCATCATTATTGACAGGTATACCCATTAACCCAGAAATAAGGTGATGGTCCACTTCAATTGGACCTTCTCTGGTTGTGATTGTAAACGTCAAATTCTCAGAAGAATAATCACTAACGCAAGAAAACATAGCTTGCGCAATGGAGCGGTATGTCGGTCCACCCCATTGTAATATGTTATCCCATCATACAGACTGAAGGAGAGGAACAATGCCAAATGGTGCCAAGTGATCAGAGTTGACTGTCCATTCAACTATCACATTACGCAAACAAATATCCCGCACATACTCGGGATCTTCCTCGGGTGACCGAAGATGGCGCACCGTGATAGGAGCAGAACGAGAAGAAGAGGGACCACGAGATCCTTTCTGCTTGCTTCTACCTTCTATTATAATAAAGAAATCAAGAAATTTAAATATTGCAAAAGAGGTAAGAAGGATTTCTAGTACATCAGATTTTTTTATAGAAAATCCATGAAACAATCATAAAGCTTGAAATAAACCACACAAAAGAAAAAAGGAAGTGCAAACGACTTAAATCTATAAGAAAATTGAAAATAATGTACTAACCATGGAGGAATCGAAGATAAGTTCGACCGGTCAGTGTAGGCCTTGTTGGAGAAGAAGACCCAAATGAAGAATAAAATATTTTTTCCCAAATAAATGGTTAAACCAGTGTTTCACGACTGGTCGAGTATGTACTCGACCAGTCGTGGCACGACCGGTCAAGTATGTACTCGACTGGTCGTGCACCACACAAAATATGTAATTTTGCATTAAATTTGAATTTTAAAAATTTTAAAATAATAAAAATATACATTATGATACAAATAGACACAAATCATCAGTTCATATTGCACATACCAAGATCAAATTTCAATTTTACAAACCTATTTTCATCGAGTGGTTTTGTGAATATGTTAGCAAGTTGATTCTTGGTCTGAATATATTCCAATGAAACTATCTTATTTTCCACCAATTCACGAATATAGTGACATCTAATGTCAATATGCTTGGTTCGTGAATGTTGAATTGGATTTTTAGAAATATTAATTGTGCTTGAATTGTCACAATATAAGACCGTAGATTCTTACGTAAATCCATAATCACTTAGCATTCTCTTCATCCACATAAGCTGAGTACATGCATTACCCACAGCAATATATTCAGCCTCAGCTATGGAGAGTGATACAAAACTTTATTTCTTACTTATCAAAGAAACCAAACAATTCCCAACATAAGAACAACCACCACTGGTTGATTTACTATCATCAATGTTACCAGCCCAATCAGCATCCGTGTAACCAGCTAATTGCACACTAATATTATGTGGATACCAGAGACTAAGACTAACTAAACTAGCGACATATCTTAAAATGTGCTTAATAGCAATCAGATGTGACTCTTTAGGGTCCGACTGATATCTAGTACAAATTCTTACGCTAAAAGCAATATCAAGTCGACTCGTAGTTAGATAAAGTAAACTACCTATCATACTGCAATACAACTTAGGATCCACACTCTTACCTGTCGAATCCTTAGAGAGTTTTAGAGTAATACTCATTGGAGTATCAAAATTTTTTCCACCCTCAAATTCAAACTTTTTAAGTAAGTTCAAAGTATATTCGGTTTGAGAGATAAAGAAACCATCAGGGAGCTGTTTGACTTACAACCCTAGAAAATAGTTTAGTTCTCCAACCACGCTCATTTCAAATTTAGATTTCATAAGATCTGCAAATTCAATAGTGATGTTAGTATAAGTAGATCCATAGATAATGTCATCAACATAGATTTGAACTGTTAATATGTGATCATTATGTTTCTTTACAAATAGTGTTTTATCAACACTTTCCATTACAAAGTTATGACTTAGTAGTAACTTAGTCAACTTTTCATACCAAGCCCTGGGAGCTTGTTTTAAACCATAGAGTGCCTTTTTTAAGTGATAAACATGATTATCATGCTTAGAGTCTACAAAACCGGTTGGTTGTTCAACATACACTTCTTCATACAAATCGTCGTTTAAGAAAGCACTTTTTACATCCATTTGGTATATTTTAAATTTTTTAAAGCACACAATAGATATAAACAGTCTGATTGATTCAAGACAAGCTACTAGGGCAAAGGTCTCATCATAATCAATGCCTTCTATTTGAATGTACGCTTGTACAACTAGTCTAGCCTTGTTTCTTATGATATTGTCAAGTTTATTAGACTTATTTTTAAAAATCCATTTTGTTCCAATAATGTGTTTATCTTTTGATCTTGGAACTAAGTACCAAACATTATTTCTAACAAAATGATTGAGCTCTTCTTGCATTGTTACAATCCAGTTTTTGTCAGCAAGGGCTTCTTTTACGTTAGCCGGTTCTATCTGCAATGTAAAGAACATGTAGTTGCATATATCTTCTAGTTTTTTACGAGTGCGCACATTAGTGAGAGGGTCTTTAATTGTCTGCAATTTAGTGTTATTTTGACTAGATGAAGAGTCTAGTTTATCAATAAAAGAACTTCATCATTTTCTGAACTTGAGTCAGGTGTATTCAAGTGATCATCTATAACCATATTAATGGACTTTTGAATTACACTAGTCCTCTTGTTAAGAACCCGATATGCTCAATTATTTAGAGCATACCCTAAAAATATCCCTTCATCACTTTTGGTGTCAAATTTACCTAGATTTTTTCAGTTATGTAAAATGTAGCACTTGCTGCTGAAAATTTGAAAGTATTTGACAGTAGGCTTCTTATCAAACCACATTTCATAAGTAGTTTTACTGTTTAATTTTCTAGTGTAAACGCGGTTAATTATATAATAAGCAATATTTACCACTTTAGTCCAAAGATTTTTAGGAAGCTTCATACTATTTAGCATAACATTAGCAATTTCTTGAAGCACTCTATTTTTCATTTTCACTACACCATTTTATTGTGGTGTTTTGGGTGCAGAATATTTAAGTGATATTCCCTGATCATTGTAAAATTTCTCAAAACTGCTATTTTTAAATTTAGAACCATGATCACTATGGATTTTAGTGACTTGTGATTCTTTTTCAGTTTGATTATGTTTAAGTACCATTTTTACTTTATCAAGAGTTTTTGATTTTTCTCTTAAGAGAACTACCCAATTATACCTGGAAAAGTCATCTACAATCACTAGAATACACTTCTTGCCACCTCGAATCTCCGTTCAAGTTAGTCCAAAGAGATTCATGTGGAGAAGTTTGAGTGGTTTAGATATGACGTTGGAATTCACCTTTTTGTGTATACTCCTGGTTTGTTTACCAATCTGGCATTCACCACATATTTTATCTACTTTCTTTACTTTGAGTAAACCTCTTACCAATTCTCTTTTGCTCAATCGTACAAGTTGCAGTAGTGTACATGTCCAAGGCACTTATGCCATAATTCGGTTTCATCAGTTTGGACAATATAACACGATAGCTTAGATGAGCTTGAATTACTAACAATGTAGCAGTTCTCAGAAGTTCTGTGACCAGTTAATATTACAAAACCATTCTTATTTAAAATTGCACACCCTTGGTAAATTTTACACTATGATCATTATCAGATATTTGAGAGATGCTTAATAGATTATGTTTTAAACCTTCTACATATAAAATATTTTTAAATAGAGGGAGGTTAAAGAGTTGAACCGTACCTTGGCCAACAATGTTGCAGTTGCTGCCGTTACCGAATGTGACTGAACCATCAATCATGTCTTTAAGACTGGTGAATAGACCTTTGTCACCTGTCATATGTCTGGAGCAACCACTATCTAGGCACCACTTTGAATGGCTCGAAGCTTTGAAAGCGGTGTGGTTAACCAAACAAGAAACTTTAGAGACCCATTTCATTACTGTTTTGGGCCTAAGAGTATAGTTGGTCTTCTTATGTTTGTAGTTGTTATAAGACCTACCCACTGAGTTAGATTTTAAGAGCTCCTTATGCAAATCAACAATTTTTTCAGCAAAAGGATTACGATTCTAATTTCTATAGTTAATATGATTGCTTTTAGGTTTAAAAGTTGAAAAAGTTTTAGAATTTTTAGAATTATTTTAATTCATACTTTTCCCTTTTAAGTTATAAGACTCCCCTTGAACAAATTTAGGTGGAGTATTCTTATTCTTGGGAGGAATAATTTTATTATAGCCCAATCTAGATCGATCGCCACATTTTCTGGATTTAAATAAAAGTTTTTCTAATTTAGGATCGCCTTGGGCGTACCTCCATGTGTCCTTCAAACTCAAAAGCGAAGAGACTTCTAGTTTTAGATTTTCATTTTCTGATTTTAATTTTTCAACTTGGGATGTTTTGAAATCTAAGTCGCACTTAGTTTTTTCAAAGAAATCTAAAAAGTGTGATTTTTCTAAGACTAGATTATCAAAATTCTCTTTTAGTTTTAAAAACTTTTATATCTGAAGTTTTAACTTTACATCAAATTTGTAACTTTCCCTTTATAGGGCATCATAAGCATCTTGAAGGTCTTCTTCATTTTCATTGTCACTATTAACATTTTCTTCACTGGTTGAATCATCATGATTTGAAAAAGTGAATTTGGCTAGTGTCATTAGGGCTTTAACATCATTAGCCGACTCGGTTTCAGAATCTTCTAACTCAGAAGAAACTTCAAAGCAGGAGGAATCATCCTATGTAGCCAATATACCTTTCTTTTTAGACTTGTCCTTCTTACAACATTTGTTTGCTAGATGCCTATATTCATGGCAGTTGTAGCATTGACTGTCTTTTAAAGATTTTCAATTTTTAGATTTACATTTTTTCTTTTCAATAGGTTTTTGGAAATCAACCCTCTTTTTACTTTTAAAAATCTTGTAAAACTCTTTAGCTAAAAGAGTCATATCATCTTCAGAAGTTTCTAAATCAGAATCATTACAATTTTCATGAGAAATACTTTTAGAAGACTCGAGGGCAATTGACTTACCTTTGGGTGCCTTAAAATTTAACTCATAGGTTTGAAGAGACCCAACTAACTCTTCTACCCTCAAATTTATTCGTATCATGAAGTTCCTGGATCACAGTCACTTTTGAATTGAACTGTTTAGGTAATGTGCGCAGTATCTTTGTACAGACTTTACTTTATAGGATCTTATTACCAAGACTGCACATAGAATTGACAATGTCATTCAATCTTGTATAGAAGTCCATGAAAGTTTCACTTTCTTCCATACGTATTTTCTCAAATTTGGTTGTGAGGATTTAGACTTTAGATTTCTTGACAATTGTTGTACCATCATGTATCATTTTCAAAATATCCTAGGCTTGCTTCGCAGTATCATAGGATATAATTCTCTTAAATTCATCCGGTGATAGTACGTAAGTAATTGCATTTAGAGCCTTTGCATTGACACTACTCTCACTTTTCTGAAGAATGGTTTAAGTAAAATAAGGTGAAAATTTTACAGTTACAAATCCATCAGTACCAGTCACTTAAGTGGTAGGGGGTCTAAATGGTCATTGTGGATTGCCACACGCTCTCATCCATAGATTTTAAGAAAATTATCATTCTGGCTTTCCAATAGGCATAATTGGAACCATCAAATGGTGGAGGCCTAGTGATTGAAAGGCTATCAAAATTTGACATCTTAAAATTTGACATCCATGGAGGCCTAGTGATTGAAAGGTTATCAAAGTAGAGTTGTTCTCCACAAAGACTTAAAAGAATTTACAACATTCACACAAAGCCACAATCAACCAACCACCACTACACCAGATATTATAATGATTTACTTGTATGTACACCAACTATTTTAAAAAACAGCCACACAACTACTCTACTTCCAATATCCTCTTCCTCGGGATATTGGCTTTCACTATGAAATAGGTTTTTCAAGGTTCGCCTAAAACCTATATAATTGTGTCTTTCAAGTGGGCTTATACAATTCAAAAACCTCACACTCTGAGATTTTCTGGATCACCTCAGACAAACCAACAAGAGATTTTTCCTGGCACAACCTTAAAAATCAAAAAGAAATTTACAAAAATGTAAATATACTTATCTGGATATTCTCATTTGATGAAGCCCGGTAGAACTAATTCAAAGTAGATGTTCAATGTTCACACTCACTTATGAAAGGGTTCCAAATGATTTTTAGATTAAATCACTTTGGGCTAGCTTAATTTGATTTTGATCTTAAGAAAGGAAAAAAACTTAAATCCCTTCTTCAAATAAGATTGGAATAGAGGACTCAAAATTAAATACAAAAAGCTAATTAAAAGATAATATTAAATAAGCACTAAATAGTTTAAGAATATCACAAACTTATCTCTCAGAGTAGTGTCTTGATTTTGCTTGAATGACTTATTAAACTCTAAAAATCATGCTCTATTTATAGGTGAAAAAACTTTACTCGACTGGCCCAGAGGTCAGCTCGACTGGTCGAAGGACCAATAAGAATTCAAAATTTCGGGCACGATAGGATAAGATTGATCCACGAATGGTCGAGTGGCCTGATCGACTGGTCGAGTGGAACCCTGAAAGGTTGCTGGACTTTGAGTCGAGCCTACTCGACCAGTCGAGCACTATTCACTCAACTAGTCGAGCAGTCTCTAGGACTGGTCGAAGGTCCAATAGAAAATTTTAAAAATTAGTAGCAAATCTTGGACTGGTCGGGAAAATTCTTAGACTAGTTGAGCCAGTACTTGGACTAGTCGAACATAGACTAGGACTAGTCAAGAAAAAGCCTATAACCTTATATAATGACCCAAATTAATTATGCAATCAATATGACCTAACCTATGGTCAATCTAGGGTCATTCATACCATATAGGTGAAATTACAACATTGAACCATTATTCACTTTGGTAGATAGTTTATTATGAAGTACTTGAAGCCTGTCATCTTGAAGTACTTTGAAGCTTCTTGAACTTGAACTTCTAGATCTTGTACTTGAGCTGCTTGAACTTGAATTTGAACTTCTTGAACTTGTACTTGAGTGTAGGCAAGGATGATATAAAGTTGAGCTACACAAGATACAAATTCCAAGAGGTTTTGACACTATAAAATTTAACAAATTTAGGAGCTAGATAAGATAACATTCTCAAAAATAGTCCCTTAGGTCGACTTATGGAATGGACCAACTCTATTAAACAACATGGGCCCTTTAAGATCCGAGCCCTAAGGGGCATCCACTTCCGAACACAGGCCGATCTTCAAGGAGGTTGGCGCAACTGTAAGGACCCTCAAAGAGGATGTAAGTATATGTTCACTTAAATGGCTAATTGTTGACCTAACCTATAGGTTGGTCATAACTCGGCTATAGGTCAGCCATAGCTCGGCTATAGGTTGACCAATAGCTTGGTCGTATCTTGACTAGAGCTCGACTATAGTTCGGGGTGACTTTTGAGAGAAGGCAAATGCCGACTCCATGGAAAGCTCGATATACGACCTATTCCCGAACCAATAGTCTGAAGATCTTTCCAATGGCTCGAAGATCTCTCCCAAGATTTCGTAGGATTGGATCAGATCCCGAGTACCTTAGATCGCGATAATCTTGCAAAGATCCCGAATTTGAACGGATTCATCTCCAGCATATCAGGAAAGACTCCTTATGCCGCTGTCTTCCTTCTCTTATAAATAGAGGTATTCCCAACCAATGTAAGGTACACACATTTGTACCTTAATACTTGACTGGTGACTCTTTTTCAAAAGAGATCCTACTCTACAAAAGACCCTAGTTCCGACTTAGGCATCGGATGGTCCCCTATACAAGCTAGGGTCTCCTTTGCCTCTTGTTTTTCTCTATGCAGGTCTTGACGGGTGGATCAGGGAGGGTTTGCTAGAAAACTGCATCAATAGCATCAACCGACCCTATTTCAGTTATATTGAAGACATTGACAACACCGACTCCATAGCTCAGTCGTGGACAAATCCTATTTCAATATCGAGATCATGGGATTGAGTGCCCAATTGATGTGCGTTTTCAAAAAGGAAAAAAAAAAAAAAAAAAAGAGCTTGGCTTTAGTAATAATTTTACATTGTTCACCTGTACAGAGTCTTGAACCATCCTTTTGTCCTACCCGATGTGGAGTGGATTTCACGTATACAAATATAAGACTCAAAAAAAATCTTATTTTATACATAGGTCATCAGTTCAGCTCAGTTCAGCATTAGGTTAAAAAAGTAGCTCCGTCTTCTTATCCAGCTAGATAGATTCTCAAACTCCAGGCGTCCTTGTCCCTGTCCAACTGCCCTTGCCTCTGCTTTTCCATAGCTAGCTATAAATTCTTGGACTCTGGAATAACTCGCATCGACCTTTCTTGCCTCTGTTGTTCTGAATGGCTCGCTTTCTACCTTTCTTGCCTCCAGGGCCACATGTGTATGGATCTTTGAACTCCAGTCTAACCATGGAGAATGATTTTTAAAATTATTTAAATCTCAAGTAAGCCAAACCAATGAAAATTGCTGGAATGAAGCTCTTAATTTTGTGTGGGGTTCGCAATAATGTTTATATGTCAGCCAATTCATTATCCAACCCATTATCTTATAAGGATAATGAATTACCCAAAACTTACAGTATTTCAAAACTTAAGTAAGACATTTGAAGGTTTTAGGTATGATTTTGTTAAGTGGCCCACTTAATTTTTGTAGGATTTTGTTGGGTGGCGCATCAAGTTTTGATCATTCTGAATTTTGGGATCAAGGTGCAGAAAAGTGTACAAGATGGATGGCTAGGATTTTATATCCATTTAGTCATTTCTCTTATGTTAGTGGAAATAACCCTGGTAGCAACCAGTGTGAGGTACCCAATTGTCTTTTTAGGCAACCTGGTGGGCCCCACAAAACTTGGTTGTGGTAGGCAATTTGGGTACGTGGAAAAGGACTGTCAGTCAATTCATTAGGACGTACGGCTGTTTTAAAACTATCATGCCTGTTTGGATTGTTGACTACCTTAGTAATACAGGGAAAAGCTAATGTCATTGTATTTTACTAGTGATTGGATAGAACCAGCTGTCAAATCATAATAATCCTTAAGAATCACCGCAAATACATGGATTGACAGAGGTATGTTAACGTAATATAGTTTTGTGGGCCCGCCATGATGCACGTTTATATCCACATCCATCCTGTAAAATCATTTTATAGAATGAGACAAAAAAATAAAAAATGAGGTGGACCTAAGCTGAAAACGGACCAATCGCATAAAGTAGTGGGAATCGAACACATGCGATTGAAAACTTCTTTAGGACTGTAGAAATGTTGGCTGATATTTGTGTTTTCCTTTCATGAAGTCTGTGTTTATGAACAGGTTGGATGTCAAGTAAACATCAGTGGCCCTTAGGAAGGTTTCAATAGTTGGCATCATTGCCTTCACTGCTTTCTTCCTCATGGTTCACTTGAGCTTTGGATTTAGCTCAATTTTTAAATCATGTGCATCATGAAATTATATTACAAAATGGATGGATGATGGGTTATATATAACATATAATGAAGAATTTAAATCCACATGTATTCAACTACCCATCCATAGTCGAAAGTGGACTAGTTAAAAGTAGTCTGAAACCGATTTACTGGCAAAATGATGCTAGGTGGGGTCCACCTTGATGTCTGTTAGAAGTAGTCTGAATGATATTGAGTTGTATTGATGTGTGGACATAGATGAGGATCTGTATGCTTGAGTTGCATTGCACATCGCATGGCCTTGGGATGACCAATATCATTCATGTCTTGCATCGCATAGCCTTGGTATGACTTATGATATTATGGATCCATCTGCATATTCCGCATTACTCTGATATTGCATGATCATATTACTACCTTGCGCACACACTTTCACAATCCTCTAAGCTTTCTATAAGCTTATGCACGATCGTTGCGTGCAGGTGACGTTGAGGCGCAGCAGTGCTGAGGCAGGAGCGTGTTGCAAATCGTTTTGGAGATTTTGAATTATCATCATTGTATTTCCCTTTATGCTCATTGTAATTGTAAAGTTTTTGATCATAGTGAAAATGTAATGAAATTCTTGGTTGTTGTTTGTGGGTTATGCCTTTGGTTATGCTTATTACGAATCAAACTGACGTTGAAAATCCTCCTCGTAGCATCCCAGGATCGGAACCTGCGAATGGGCGCTAGGAGCCGAGAATGGGGTTCTACGGAGGCTATCGGCGCCGGATTCGGCGATCGGGAATTTTGTGAGCCCGGTTTCCGAGTTTGGGGCGTGACATTATGTATCCAGAATGACCTACAGTAAAGCCCATCCTAAGGTCAATCTAAGGTCAAACAAACCTTAAAAGTAAGATGGACATTGAAAATCTGTACACTCAGATGACCCTTAAGAGAAGCTTGAGAATATACAAATCTTTTAGTAGGCCTTCTTGAGCTTGATCTTGACTTGACAAGGTCTTCTAATATACTTGAACTTGATTGAATCTTAAACATGTAAACTTGAAGACTTTAATACTTGAAAACTTCTTCATTTAAGTTCTTGTCTTGAAATGCGATGTCTTGAAGTAAAGAATAGTTTCAAATATGAAACACAAGACATAGATATAGGTTTTGGCACCACAAAATTTGACAACCAAAGGGATATGAAATCATAGCACTTACATCCTCGACAATTGGCCTCAACAATCGGAATCGGCCTTGACAATCGGAATCAGCCTTAACAATCAGAATCGGCCTCGGCCTCGACAATCGGAATCGACCTCAACAATTAGAATTAGTGTCGACAATCAGAATAGAAATCATCCTCAACAATCAGCCTCGACAACCGGAATCGAAATCGGCCTCCACAATCAGAATCGGCTTCAATAATCAACCTCGACAATCAGAGTCGACCTCGACAATCGAAATTGGCCTCGACAATCAGAATCAGTATCGACAATCAGAATCAGCCTCGACAATCGAAATCGGAATCATCCTCAACAATCGGCCTCGACAATCGGAATCAGAGTCAGCCTCAAAAATTAGCCTCGACAATCGAAATTGGAATCGGCCTAAGGGAAGGTTACAATGTGGACATTTAGCCATCATCGCCCATCAATGTGGTCATTTAACTATCATTGCTCTCAAAGAGTGACCCACATAGAGCTAAATGTATAGTGGGCTCATGGCCTCACACAAGGGCTAATGTATATCACGATGGGCTAAATACACGAGCTTAATATACATCACCATAGGTCACGACACATGGTCCTCAAATACGTCATAGTGGGCTACAACCCATGGGCCTCAATATACATCAGAATGGGCTGTAACCCATAGGCCTCAATATACATCAAGTGGGCCGCACCAATTGTCCTCATATACAACGAGTGAGCCGCACCAATAGGCCTCATATACTCAACAAGTGGGTCCTTCTCATGGGCCTCAAATACATAACATGTGGGCCCTACACGTGGGTCTCATATGCATTAAATGGGCCACATATCTGGGCCTCGAATACATCAAATGGGTCACGCGACATGGGCCTAATACATATCACAAAGGGCCTCGTATACATCAAGTCGGGCCTCATCATATGGGCTTCAAATATAAAATGGGTGGGCCCCATCACATGGGCCAAAAATACAAACAGGTGGGCCCGTACATGGGCCAAAATATATCATAATGGGCCTCATGGATAGGCCGCACTAATGGGCCTCATATACATCCAATGGACCGCATCAATGGGCCTTATATACACAACAGGTGGGCCCTGCTCATAGGCCTCAAATACATCAAAAGGGTCACGCGTCATGGCCTAATACATATCACAATGGGCCTTGCCCATAAGCCACGAATACATCACAATAGGCCTTGCCCGTAGGTCTCGAATTCATCACAATGGGCCTTGCCCATGGGCCTCAAATTCAAGTAGATGGGCCCCATCATATGGGTCTTAAATATAAGGCAGGTGGGCCCTATCCCATGGGCCTCAAATACAAGACAGCTGGGCCCCATGGATGGGCCGCACCAATGGGTCTCAAGTGGGCTTGGACCACACCAAAAAAATTATTTCAATAGTTGTAGGTGTAACATGTGTATCACTGTGCACTATCATTTCATGGGGCACATGGCCCACTAACAATGATCAGCACTATCCAAACATTGTCCAGGTAAATTAGCAACATCTAAACATTTCCCATATAAATCAACACCATCCGAACATTGTCTATGTAAATCTGCACCATCCAAACATTGTCTATGTAAATCTGCATCGTCCAAACATTGGACAGCACCATCCAACATTGTCCAGCTAGACGGTGTGGATGAGACAAATACATCACGGTATGGCCACAACACCACCCAAACATTGTCCAGCACCGTCCAGTACTGTCTGGACGGTGTGGATGAAACGAATACATCATGGTGTGGCCACAGAAGCATTGTCCAACACTGTCCAACACTCTAGACGGTGTGGATGAAATGAATACATCATGGTGTGGCCACAACACCACCCAAGCATTGTCCAGCACCGTCCAGCACTCTGGACGGTGTGAATGCAATACATACACCATGGGTGGGGTCCACGTACGTGGCTCACCAGATATTTGAATCTGCTTCATCTTTTTGTCTCAAGCCTAAAGAAGAGCTCGCCAATGGGTGCACGGTTTGGATGTAACACATGCATCACATGGGAGGTGGGTCCCACCCGTCTAGATTGCTGGATGGTGTGGATAAGACCCACACATATGGGGTGAGTCCCACGTAGACGGGCCACCCCACCTTCCCTCTCTCTATATATACACATACATATATATATATATATATATATATATATATATATATATATATATATATATATATATATATATATATATATTATATGTATTATAATAACACAATTATTATTTTATTATTTATTTATCATTTTATTTTTTTGAGGTCAGGCCAACATCCAATGTCCTGGACGGATAGTGTGGATGAAAGCCACCAACAGGGGGTGTGAATCACACCATCCAAGAGGCTGGACGGGTAGATAAATCACATGTATCATGGTAGCGCCACGTGAGTGGGCCACCATGATCTGAGTCAAGATGATATTTGTGTTTTCCCTCCCTCTAAACCCAGCATCTAGACAGTCTAGATTACATAAAATCACATGAGCCCCACATTTCACCAAGCCGATATTTGCATTTTCTCTCCATCTGAGCTTGTCCAAACAGTCGGGCAGCAAGCCCGTCCGCTAGACAGTCCAACAAGATGGACCCCACAAGGAGATGGCATGGATATCAAAAAACATCATGGTGGGCCATACACACGCACATGCCAGGTGGGCCACACACCTCATCATCAAAAAATGAAAGAGAGAAAGTGAGAGGGAGAAAGAGAGAACGGTGGAGATGGGGGGACCCCGCCATTATGGGTCTCTCAAAATGCAATGTATACATTAAGTGGGTCCCATTACAAGTGGGCCCTAAATAAAAAATCAAGATGATGAACAGTCACCTTTGATCATGGACTTCTCCTTCCATCAATGCGTTCTAGAACTCCAATGGATGAGATTCAACGGTCGAATTAATTTTGGAGGGTGGGGATGGGAGATAGGAAGTGGGCCACACAAAGCTCTCTCATGGAGCTTGCTTGGACGTGGGTTGCTTGGAGAATGAGAGGGAGAGAGAGGTGATGGAAAAGAAGTGATGGAAGAGAGGGATGGTGAGTGATGGACGGGTGTACTTGGTTGTAAGAGAGAGAGTTGACCTTGGGGAGGGGTGGTTGTACTTGGGGATGGATGTGAGTGATGGAAGTAATGTATACTTGATTGATGTGATGTGTTGTAGAGATTCCTTCTGTATTTGTAACGCATGACGTTTTCCTTAAACTGAACGCGGGCCCACATCTCCTGGCCTGGGTATTGCCTCGACACGCGAGACGCAGCGTCGAAACCGCAGTGACAAAGTGGTCGCAAGGGTACAAGTTTTGAGTCGAGCCAACTCTAATATATGGGACAACTCAGGATCGTGTGTAAATACCGATAATAGATCGCTGGTCGTCGGAATTTGATCGGGAGGACCATGGAAGCCTATGGAACAGTACGGGCTAAGATAGGAGTCTCACAAATACGATCTCCCCTCGAGGACTCTCTAATCATAGCCCTTTTTCCTTTATCCTTCAGCATTATGATTGTTGAGATGTTAGGGCCTGTTTCAGATAAAGGAAATGAGAAAATAAATTTAAAAAATTCATAAACTGGCCAGTTCATGAATTATCATTGAACAAAGAAATGATATATCGATATAAAGAAATAAACTATATGAAGAACTATAAAACATTACCACATTTCCCCGCTGTCCATTTTCCTCCCTACATCTTATATGTTTATGCAAGTTATAGAGACCATCCACCCCACCTTTTCAATGACAAAAGTAGAAACAAACTTCTGAAGGTGATCAGCTCTCTATCATTTCAAACAATTCTTTTTGCAATAATAACACTTCATTATGTCTCCTTACACTCAGTCATAAGATTGCTCATTCATATATACCAGTTCCTCCTCCCCAAAATTCAGAGTGTGGAAACTACACATATCAACATGGCACATGGTTGCTACATCAGAGCTGTCCATTAGATGGGTCGCTCTACGGATGACCTAGCCCAAAAGTATGGTGGGTTCATTGGAAAAGTATGACCAAAAACTCAAGTTTCTTATTCATTGCAATGCAATTCATTTCCATCATCTACAAAGACAAGACACATCTCCCATTTTCCATAGCAATACAATCAAAATCAGCCAGGAGAACTATAGAAGCCTATACACACACTGTATTTGATACTCTCTTCATAAACACCATACATTCACATTGAAAAATCCCCTCCCCACCATCTAATATAAAGTAAAGAAAGGAGAGAGGTAAAATCTTTGTCCATCTGCTCAAAACTATTCGTAGCTCAAACCCATGATATCTAAATTCACAACCACTATTGATGCTCATCAAGAATCATGGATTTAAAGTGAGAAACTCACCTAAACAATACGATTACTGTGAGGAAGGGCTTGGAAGATTGCCTCTGATACTCCAAACGGCTTCAAAGAAGGCTTGAGAGGATGGCTTGAGAGAAGAAGTAATGCAAAGTGGAGATGAAAAGGGAAATGCTTGAAATAATGAAGTGTTTGGTGAAAACATTAAATACAGAATACAAAGGGTTTTTGTAATATTGAGAGACCATTCGATATTATCGAGATTTGACGTCGATATTATCGAGACATGATCAATATATCGAGAAATTATGGAAATTTCAGTGTTGGCTGTTGGACAGTTTACATGCAAAGTCGATATTATCGATACATGCTCGATATATCGAGAAATTATGGAAATTTCAGTGTTGGCTGCTGGACAGTTTACAGGCAAAGTCGATATTATTGAGCAACTCTGATATATCGAAGATTGAATCTCAATATTATCGAGACACTCTTGATATATCGATAAATTATGCAATTTTCAGTGTTGCTTGTTGGACAGTTTACAGGAAAAGTCGATATTATCAATCATTGCTCGATATATCGAGATATATTGAGTTCAATATTATCGAAGGGTCATCGATATATGTCAATACAAGTTTTTCCATCTACCTCGATGGACATAAATCATTAGTTATCGATACTATCGATCCAGTCTCGATATTATAAATGACTTACCATCGATATAATCGACCATAGATCAATAATATCGACGACAAATTTTTTTCCTATATGGCTCATTATTATCGACAATGAGTCGATATATTAAGAAATTATGCAATTTCCATTGTTGGCTGCTGGACATTTCAAAGGAAAAGTCGATATTATCGAGCAACGCTTGATATATCGAAGATTGAATCTTGATATTATCGAGCAACTCTCAATATATCGATAAATTATGCAATTTTTAGTGTTGCTTGCTAGACAGTTTATAGGAAAATTCGATATTATCGATCATTGATCGATATATCGAGATATATTGAGTTCGATATTATCAAAGGGTCATCGATATATGTCGATGACGAGTTTTTCCATCTACCTCAATTGACATAAATCATTAGTTATCGATACTATCGATCCAGTCTTGATATTGTCGATGACTTACCATCAATATAATCAACCATATATTGATAATATCGACGGCAAAATGTTTCATATAGGGGATTGTATTGACTCAACATTATCGACAATGAGTCGATATATCGAGGTTTACATGTCGATAATATCGAAGTGTCCTAGATAATATCGAGGAGCACTTTTTCAAATTTAGGGTATTTTTAGTTTTTTTAAAAAAAATTTAAAGAAATTTAGGCTATTTTTAGGGCCATCCTCCATCCACAATAGGGGCCCTAATTTGAGGGAGCTAATTGGCATGAATGCATACCATGTTTATGCACATGAGTGGCTAGTTGCTACAACATACTTGAGGCATAGCAGATGAACATTATAGCCTGTTGCACAATCAAACCTTAAGACAAGTGGGTTTACTCAACTTCAGGTTTGAATGTTACCAACTT
Source organism: Magnolia kwangsiensis (assembly GCA_037074715.1). Lineage (NCBI taxonomy): Eukaryota > Viridiplantae > Streptophyta > Magnoliopsida > Magnoliales > Magnoliaceae > Magnolia > Magnolia kwangsiensis. Next base: position 49,331,919 of record CM073588.1, read on the forward strand.
CTTAATTATTTGAAATAAAATTTGGAAAAATAGTGTTAATACGGGGGAGTTTAGATTGTAAGTAACTTGATATAAGCTACCTATGCGTTAAGTAGCTTACCTTGGTTTTTACTTCTTAAGCTGAAGTAATTAAGTAACTTTAAGTAAAAAAGTTACTTATAATTGAGCTTAAACCAATCTTACTTATCTCGAATAAACTACTTATCTACTGCTATAGGTATACAAAGTAACTTATTTCGGGGTATTCGAATAGGCCCTAAAAACCAAATACCATACACCAGCACAAGTTAGTGACATGTAAACATTATTTCAAGCTAGCCTTTGAGAACTGTTCTCTTTGGTTAATGTGTTTCCAACAGTGGTTATTGTGTTTGTCAATCCAATCTCCAATATCTAATGAAAGACAACAATTTCATTAAAAGTGAAAGAAGGGATACGTCAAGCCAAGTTAAAAGAATTTACAGTACATAGAGATTATTTCGTGGGTACCTTAGTGAGCATTCATGCTTTTATGATGCACCAAGGATCTATTGCATCAAAAAGGATCAAATACTATCAATATTATCTAAGTAGCCTGAAATTGAGCGAGGGAAAATGAAAATTGAGCGAGCCTAGCATGAAGGGAGCAAGGAAAACTGAAAATAGAGCGAGCCTAGCATGAGAGGGAGCGAGGAAAATTGAAAATTATGCGAGCCTAACATGAGAGGGAGCGAGGAAAACTGAAAATTGAGCGAGCCTAGAATGAGAGGGAGCGAGGAAAACTGAAAATAGTGCGAGCCTAGCATGAAATTGAGCAGAGCGTACACGAAATTCAGTAGGGTAAACTGGAAATTGTGTGGGTTTTCAATTAAACACCAAGCTTTAAAACCAAAGGCAAAAGGAATGCAGCCTCGTGCCTCTCTTTTACTGACATAATGATTTGAGGACCAACAAGATAACCAAATATAGTTTTAATCAGCCTTCTGCAATCAATCCATCCTTCAGATCAACCCTCCCAAGGCTATCGTGATTAGAGATAGAACTCGGACTGAAAAGCCACCAAGACTTGGAAAATTTCTACACTCCAAGCTAATTGTAAGCCTCATACAATTTTCTTCAGCTGTAGGTCATCTGTTATAAAGAGCTTATCCTTTTCTACTAACCGAATTCCATCGCTAGAGGCAGTCTAGGAGGGCAGCTTAGTTATTTTCTCTTTAAGAATCTCTTCAGTAGGGGAAATATGAAATTCAGTGGGGCAAACTAAAACTTGAGCAGGACGAACATGAAATTCAGTGGGGCAAACATGAAATTGAGCGGGGCAAATTGAAAGTTAAGTGGGGCAAGCATGAAATTGAGTGGGGCAAACTGAAAATTGAGTGGGGCAAGCATGAAATTCAGCGGGGCAAACTGAAAATTAAGCGGGGCAAACATGAAATTGAGCGAGGCGAACATGAAATTCAGCTGGGAAAACTGAAATTTAAGTGAGGCAAGCATGAAATTAAGTGGGACAAACATGAAATTGAGCAGGGAAAACTGAAATTTGAGCGGGGCAAGATGGAAAATGGCACATGTTCAATGTATATTCAACAATGTATATAATACAATGTATACAACATGAAATGGTACATGAGTGGGACAACAATGTACAATGTATATTCAACAATGTATATAATACAACATCTCATAAAAATTTCTCCCATGCCCTTGATAAATATCATCTATAGGCTAGAGATAGGTAATCATATGTTATTGACTTCCTCCAATTGGCAGTAAATTTTTGCATGTCTATTCCCACCAAGGTGAGACTGTTACACAAAATATCGATGAATTTCATTATGAATATGCCACAGTCATAACCATTGTCCTGCTTCGGCGCCGATTCATCGACTTTGATAGTTCACTTCTTCCCTTCAAGCGCAGTGCTGTATTCAGTGGCATGGAAGAGAATGGGGAGTGCATCAGTCATCTTCTTCATATTCTGCTTGTACTTTAGTAATGGATTTGTGCTTAAGCTATCCATAATAACGATTTCTCTTTCTCTAAGATAGATGACCAGCAAAAACTAATGCGAATTTTCATGGTTTATGGGCACAAACACCTGTCAATGATTCAAAAAATACTATATTAGTCAAAACATGATAGAGCACATTACAGTCAGAGATGATGTTCTATGATGAGTGCATTACCTATTCATAACACGAAATCACTTTGGCGTATGGTTTATCTCGCTGCTTGGCAATTACATAGGTCGTGGTTAGCTCGCCTATTAGCGAGACACGTTCTGACACTGATTTTTAGGCCTAGTATGCGATCAAAATTGACAAACACCCCTCAAGGCTTTGCTATTACAAACATGATCAAAGATCAATACATATAAGAAAATAAAAATAATAAAAATAATATTAAAATAGATTAAGGATCTTTCGAATTAAACAGTTACCATAAAATACGTGGGACAGAACTTGTAATCCTGAGGATATGCTATTGACAGGTCGAATTGCCTTTTCTCAAGGAAATCGATTTATTGTCAATAGACTAATCAATAGGATAATACGATTTAGCCATAGATTAATATAATAATTAATTATATGTCAATCAATGCATCTAGAGAATAAATTAATGCTTACCTTAATATCAACCCATGCATCCTTCATCCATATCGTACTGAACCATTTCCCTGCTATCATGTCCTAGTTCACTTCATAACAGTCCTCTACCTCTTTCAATTCCTGTGCTGATAGTATCTTGAATGGATCCATTTTAGAGGAAATGGTATCCGAGAAGTATCAAAAGCTGTTGCTTACTCGTGTTTGGGAACCTCCCCATGGGTTGTATCAAATGTAGACAAGGACAAGTATGGAGAAACCTTATAATATGAGGGCTTCAGTACCCTTTTAGTTCTCCTTTAATAGATGGGATGAGAAGTGGATGCATCTAATACATTACCTTCAACAATACTATACGATTGCACATCCAACTCCCCATGTCCAAGTTCTTTCTCTTCAATATCATTTACTTCCTCTCTCTTCTTCAACTCCTCACCCATCTTCTTCATTATAAAATGTCCCCTTTGTGTACAACAATCTTCCTTCTCCTTATTAAACTCCTTTCTCTCCTTCGCTAAATTTTTCTTGTCCTCAAAAAGTAAATCTTCTCCCTCTTCAATTATGCTCTCTCATTAAACTCCTCTCTCTCCTTCTTTAATACTTCTTTCACTTTTAGTAACGCCTCCCTCTCATCAAACCTCGCTTCGTTCCTTCTCAACTCTTCCTTCTCTTTTCTCAATTCATTCCACTCCTTCTTCAACTCTTCACTCTCAATCGAGAATTCCTCCATAAAAAGAACACTCTTCATAATACCTCCCCTCAGTCCCTCTCTCTCCATGCCTTTCTCATCATTTTCATCTACTTCATCATCCTCCTTGTAATCGTTCTCATTACCCTCCTCATCATCTTCCTGGGTCTTAGTGAGCTACAAAATGTATGGATGGATATGTAAGAGAAATGATACTTTTACAATGGTAGAAAAATATAATTCATTTTTCATAACATCTCACCTAAAAACTATCACGGACCGAGCGAACGACATCTGTTTCCTATTCTCATAGGGTCGGTTCTAATTTCATTACTACTAATATCTACAAAAGAACAAAAAGTAATGTTTAATAAAAAAGTGTATACGTCAAATTAAGTAAAGTAAATGCTGGAGAAATATATAAACTCACAGCTTTACTCTCAAAAGTAGCATGCCTTTTGTTGTACCTCCAACCCTTCCAACCTCGATATTGAATGAATCATAAAATTTAATGGAGAACATATGAAACAACACACTCTTGTAGGGCCGGTAATATCTCCACTGCCCATATATGTCATAATGAAATTGCACTAAGTCCACAATTGACTATAGATGGTAAACATGTAGAAAATAAAAGGTGTTCTTACTTGTAGAGGAAGGACGCAACCACATACAGTGTATCAAGGGGCGCTTGATGCAGCAATGCCAGCTTCGATTCCTTGCGACATTGTATAGTATCTAAAACTATCCCAAGAATAACTATAGAAATCATCTAGCGAGTCCACCAGGTGAATATAATCCATATTGCACATGGTTTTCGATTCAGTTCTTCTAAGAAACCACTCCACAACTAGAAGTAGGGCAACCTTCACGACATCCTCATGCTTATTGGTGTCAACTAATTTATCAAACACATCCATTAGGTGCTTCTTTAATATTAGATATTCTTTGAAGTATTTGTCTCTTAATGTACTTGTAGTGCAATAATTTTTTGATACTATAAGATCTCCAATATTAAGGCCCGTAATGAGGGCGAAGTCCATCTCGGTAAACTACAATCGTCTTTCCCTAATCTGAAATACTATATCACCTTTATATCTTAGAAAAAGAATGTGAAATAAAGCCCATATAAATCTAAATGATGTAACATGCAATAAAAATGAAAGTGGGGATTGGCTAAACAATTTTAGCCAACTATCATGCTTCTCCACTCCACCCTTCACCTTGTCAAACCACCATATCGGTGTACACCTAGAAATTGAGTTGGAGATTACAGCAGAATATTCGCACCTGCAAAGATGAATTGAAAAACATATCAAACATAAAATTCACAAGATAAACATAGTGTAGATAATCAGACATAATTGAAAACAATGTAGCATTTCATGAATTTAAACAAGCTTCATATGAAATAGAGATAGAAATTAAGAGAGAAAATATCAAAAATTGTGCAAGACAAACTATCAAAATAAGCGAGGCAAACTAGAATTTGAGCAGGGCAAACTGCTAATTGAGCGGACCACATTTGGATATTGAGCAAGGAAAACTAGATATTTAGTGGGGCAAACTGGAATTTGAGCGGGGGAAACTGCAAATTGAGCAGGGAAAACTGGATATTGAGCGAGACAAACTGGAATTTGAGTGGGGCAAGCATGAAATTGAGCAGAGCAAACTAGAAATTGAGCGGGGCAAACATGAAATGAGCGGGGTAAACTGAAAATTGAGCGGGGTAAATATGAAATTCAGCGGGGCAAACTGGAAACTGTACATGTAAGCTTGCCATAATACAGAACTCGATTAAATAATAGAGGACCAAGTACTCACATTCCATAATAGAAGAGAATGATAAAGACCTTAAGAAAATAAAGAGTAAGTAACGAGTTAATTTTTTTAAAATAAACAACTAGAGAGAGTAAGCTTATATGGATCACGACATCAAAGATATGAATGACTTCATGTGGTGCTCGCTAAATTCAACGACGCTATCTATCATGGAATTGCATGAGGTAAGTACGAAAATTAAGCAAGGCAATTAAGAAAATTCAACGAGGTATGCTAGAAATTGAACGAGGTAATCATGAAAATTCAGCGAGGCAAACTAGAAATGGAGCGAGGGAAGCATGAAAATTCAACGAGGCAAGCTAGAAATTGAGGGAGGGAACCTATAAATTGAGCAGGGCAAGCTAAAAATTTAGTGAGGGAAAACATGAAATTAAGCGAGGCAAACATGAAATTCAGCAGGGCAAACTTGAATTTCAGTGGGGTAAACTTGAAATTCAGCGGAGCAAGCATGAAATTGAGCAGGGCAAACATGAAATTGAACGACACGAGCATGAAATTGAGCTGAACAAATATGAAATTAAGCAGGACAAACTTGAAATTGAGCGGGTGTAAGACCCGTATCCTAGACCGTACCATTTCGTAGACTTCCCCGGTCTTACCGGTCAAATTTCGGCCCTGATTCATACGTAGTCAACCCGAGCCGACTCAACCCAAGACCATTACCTTAGCGACCATGTCATCGCTGCGGTTCCGATGCCGCGACGTACCGCCGAGGCGATATCCTGGTCAAAAGATGTGGGCCAACGTTCGGTGCGAGGAAAACACCGCGCGTTGTGAAACCCAAGAGAATCTCTACGAGATGTCACATCAATCCCATCAATCAATCAATCTCAATCCATCACATGCCAAGTACATGTCAAGTACACATCACCTTTCACCTTTTTCCAAATAAGCCACAAAAGTCAAAAGGGTCTTACAAACCCATGCCTTTCTTACACAAAAGGCCACCAAAGTCAAAAAGTTCTTACACACATCTATCACTCCATCCATCCATCATCCATCTCTCTCTCCCTTTTACAAGTCTCTCTCTCTCTCATTTCAAACCCATTCCAAGTAAAGGAGAGAAACTCCATACGTATGAGAAATCCTCCAAGCATTCCCAAGCTTCAAGGTGGCCCACTTTCCTACCCCATCATCTCTCATCCTAGCCATCCATTCCTCATCATCCATTGAAGTTGAAGCTAGGGAGCTAAGGGACCCATAAGAGCAAGAAGATCGGACGGTGGGTGCTTGATGTTAGTAGTTTTTCATATTTTTAAGATGGGCCAAGTGAGGCTAACCGATCAATGGTTTGGATCTCACTTGGGACCCTAAGTTGTGGCCGATGGACCACTTTGATTATCATGATCATCCATGATAGGGCCATTCTCCATGGACCTCATCTTGATGTTTATTTCATTACATTTAAAGGTCATCTAGACCGTCCATATTGGTGGAGAAAGGATCTCCACCGTTAAATCTGATTTTTGTTAGTTCCATGTGTAGAGGAACCCATTTCATTGCATGATCTCTTACAAGGGAGGGCTCATAGTGGCGGAGCCCTCCATCACAAGCATGTCCCACCCTCTATCTCTCTCTCTCTCTACTTTATTTTCTTTTTTTTTATCATATTGTGTTTGTGTGGCCCACTTGAATGGACCCCACCTTAAAGTATTTATTTTGTCCAAGCTTTCTTCAAGTGGGGCCCACCTTATATGTCGTACCCACATCATCCATCAGTGGTGGCCCACCTCAACAAGGCCTACTCAATGTACGTGATATGGTCCAGGGAAGCTGGACGTTCCCTGGACACTGGACGAAGAAAAAAAAAAGAAGAAAGAATGAAAGGAGAGTTTTTATGATGGGTGGACCACTAGTATAGGCCCCACCTTGACGTATGTATGAAATCCAAGCCGTCCATCCTTTTACCCATCTCATTTTAGGCGTTGAGCCAAGAGTTGGGGTTGATTGGAAGATCTGGTGGGCCATAGCATCGAAGATTACATCATTACCTTTCAAAGATCATTTTCTTATTTTATTTTATTTTCTAAATACAAAAATTACTCTATATTAGACTCGTTAGGTTTATCCCGAGCCGAGGAAGCCAATGGACGGGGTGGATCATCTTGATGTGGGCCCCAAATGCGAAAAACCCCTGATAAATGGGTTTTCTAAATTTTAAAAACAAAAGGCACAGAGGCAGAGCCTCTGCCCTCTGACGAGCAGCAGCAGCTGCACGCTACTGTGTGCAGCGACGACGGGCGTCCCAGCTGGGAACCCATGGCTCCAGCCGTGGGCCCCACCATGATGTTCTTTTATCATCCAACCGGTCCACATTGTGGGCCACCTCCTGAAGTGGGCCCCTGCCAAAAATCAGCTCCATCCATGACTTGGGTGGCCCACACTACAGGATACAGTGGGATTGAACCTCTACCATTGAAACCCATTTTTGGGCCCACAGAAGTTTCAGATCAATCTGAAATTTGTGTTTTCACTTCATCCAGGTCTGAGTGACCTTATGAACGGGTTGGATTTCAAATAAGCATTATGGTGGGCCCCACATAGGACCCACAGTGATGTATATGTTTGTATCCACCGTCCAGCATTGTGGTGGGCCCCACATGGGACCCACAGTGATGTATGTGTTTGTATCCACCGTCCGCCTGGATGGTGGTACCCTCCATGATACATGTGTTTTGCATCCACCGTCCAGTGGACGGTGGAGCCCGCTGGTGTGTGTACGTGTGCATGCGTGTGGGCCTGTGTACGTGTGCATGCGTGTGGGTGTGTGTGTACGTGTGCATGCGTGTGGGCGTGTGTACGTGTGCATGCGTGTGGGTGTGTGCGTATGTATGGGGTTATGCGTGTGTGTGTGTGTGTGTGTATATATATATATATATTATTGTATATATACATATATATTATTGTATATACTATGTACATATATATATTATAGTATATTTTATAAATGACCTGATGGTGGGCCTTGTGGGCCCCACCCTTGATGCAGGTGCTGTTTCCAATTTGCCCATCCGTTTTAATAGCTCATTTTGTGAAATGAGTTTAAGAATGGGCCAGATCCATAGTCTGTGTGGACCCCATCTTAGCATGTTATAAGGCCCATGGGATTGGACATTTGATATATTCCAAGGCCCATGGGATTAGGCCTATTTGGCGTATTATAAGTCCCTTGGGATTGGATATTTGATATATTCTAAGGCCTATGGTTTTAGGCCCATTTGATTCATATAAGGCTTATGGGTCGGTTTAGGCCCATTTGATTCATATAAGGCCTATGGATTTAGGCTCATTCGATATATAAGGCCTATGGATGTAGGCCTACTTGATAGATAAGGCTTATAGGATTGGGCCCATTTGATATGACACACAAGGCCCATGTGATTTGACCCATTATGATGTACTCTGAGGCTCATGGGTTATGACCCATTGCAATATACCTAAGGCCCATTGGTGCGGTCCATTTATGTGGCCCATTTGATGAATAAAAGGCCCATATGACATGGCCCATTTGATGTATTTAAGGCCCAATGGGAAGTACCTAAGGTCCATTGCAATGTGTGACCCCAACACCGATTATGTAACGATATTTTACGACAATCGTACCTTATGAGCAATGTTGGTTTGACATCCATATTGCAAGTGTAATATTGGTTGGATGTCCACATTACGACTCTCCTTAGGGCCCCTTTGATAGACAGTACTTGTTGAGTATAGGCCGTCTAGGCCCATCTGTATTGTAAGAATGGTTCATCACTTATTTACTTGTTTAGTATAGTTTCATGACTCATGATCATTCGCATCATATGTATGCTTGATATGAGAATTGACCGATCATAGCATATGCCTTCGGGCAGGCCTGGTTAGGCGGTGTTGCCCTACATGAGTGCACGATATGCGCAGAATTTGTTGCATGACTGGATAGCGTGATTCATACATTTCGTATTTGTGTGACATGGTTATTGTACGCCCTAGCGACATCAGGGCCGTAGCCTCCACAGGCGTATAGTGGTTGGTAGGTTTGGATACCGAAAATCTTGTTCTACATGGGGTGCTATGGATATCCTTGGGTGAAAGTCCTTAAACCCTTATGGTACCAAGAGGTTTCTCCAACGTCTAGACCGAGTGGATAAATGAGCGTCGAGTGTCGATTACCAGATGGCTGCGCTCTCCACTGTGTCGTGGTCAGTTGGAAGGGGGTGCAGCCTTACCCGCCCGAGTGTAGGGAGCAATACTAGGCTGAGTTTGACCAGCTCGAGGAATGGGTCCGCTATTGACGAGTCAAGCCCGATATTGGCAGACGGATTATGAGGTCTCTTCCACTTATCTTATTGCGCGCGATGTGGCGACGATCTGGTTTAGAGTGTACTAGACCCCGGTGAGATCCCAGAGTTGAGTTGTATTGACATGTGGATTTAGATGAGGACTATATGCTTGACTTACATCTTGCATCGCATAGCCTTGGTACGGCTCATGATATTATGGATCCATCTGCATACTCCGCATTACTCTGATATTACATGATCATATTACTACCTTGCGCACACACTTTCACCACCCTCCAAGCTTTCTATAAGCTTATGCACGACCGTTGTGTGCAGGTGACGTTGGTGCGCAACAGCGCTGAGGCAGGAGCACTTTGTAAATCATTTTAGAGTTTTTATTCTTCATCATTGTATTTCCCTTTATGCTCATTGTACTTGTAAAGTTTTTGATCATAGTCGAAATGTAATGGAGTTTTTGGTTGTTGTTTGTGGGTTATGCCTTTGGTTATACTTATCACGATTCAAACTGACCTTAAAAATCCTCCTCGTAGCATCCCAGGATCGAAACTTGGTGAATAGGAGCTGGGAGCCGAGAATGGGGTTCTACGGAGGCTGTCGGCGCCAGATTCGGTGATCAGAAATTTTGTGAGCCCGGTTTCCGAGTTTGGGGCATGACAACGGGGTAAACATGAAATTCAACGGGGAAAATATGAAATTTAACAGGGAAAATATTAAATTAAGCGAGGCAAACATGAAATTGAGTAAGGCAAACTGAATATTAAGCAGGGAAAACATGAAATTAAGCGGGGCAAACTTGAATTTCAGCGGGGCAAACTAGAAAATCAACAAGGAAAACTTAACAGATAATCTCATAGCTTGAGCCCAAAAATGTAAAAGTATCCAATGTTCAAATGACCACACCACATGAAAATTTTGAATTGACCTTCTACTGTTGATCATTTCTTAGGGGCCACATAAGTTTTGGATCAAGCTTATAATTGTGTTTTCTATTAATCCATGTCTGTATGATCTTATGAACAGGTTTCATAACAAACAAACATCACTGTTGGGCCTACTATGGTTTCAACGGTGGAAATCATTATCCCCACTATTTCCCATGGTAAATGGATGGACGACGTGGATATACTACATACATTCAAGGTGGGCCCAACTGAGTTTACTTAGTACAATAAGAGTGTACTGAGTAACTCAGTACGCAATCTGATTTCGCTTGCTACACCCCATAATGATGTTTTATTTGTAATCCATTATGTTCATCGGATGATGTATACATAGATGAACCAAAAGCCTAGATGCAAGCTTCATCCACCTTTCACGGGCATAATGATTTGAGGACCAGCAAAATAACCCAATATAGTTGTAATCAACCCTTTTGCAATCAACTCATCCCTTGGATTAACCCTCTTAAGGCTATTGTGATTAGAGAAAGAACTTGGATTGAAATGCACAGACTTGGAAATTTTTTGTATAATTTTTTGTACTCTAAGATTATTGTAAACCTCGTACTATTTACTTGAATCAATGGTTTGTAAGCTATACTGCGGGTACCAAACAAATAGACTACCATCTTCGCTAGCTTTTATAAACATTTTCTTCAGTTGTAAGTCATCTAGTATAAAAAGCATGTCCTTCTCTACTAAGCGAATTCCATCACCAGAGGCAGTGCAAGAGGGTAGCTTGGTTATTTTCTCTTTAAGAATCTCTTTAGTTTCCGGGTTCCAATTTTCAAGTACATGAGTCCAAAAGGAGCAACGCTTTGCCAAACTCACTTCATGTTGACCATTTAATTCCAAATCGTTCCACAGGTTGACATAGTCATTGGTCGAGGGAACCAATGAAACACCAAAAGTTGAGGAGAAAATTGGAAGCAAGTCACTTTTGTAATCTTTATCAAGAACATAAAACCACGAGCAGAGCAAATTGGAAATCGAGCGGGATAAACTAGAATTTGAGCAGGGCAAACTGACAATTGAGCGGGGAAAACTGGATATTGAGCGGGGCAAACTGGATATTGAGCAGGGCAACTTGAATTTGAGCGGGGCAAGCATGAAATCAAGCAGGGAAAATATGAAATTCAGCAAGGCAAACTAGAAATCCAATCATGGTACATCACTATGAGGACAGTGAGACCTTCCTTTAGGTCGAGTTGGAACCAATCATGGTACATCACTCTGCATCAGATTCAGTATAGTACTAAAGATTATATAAACTTAGAAATCCAAGTCCAAATGGATAATAGAGTTTGGGAAAAGATTCAGCAAAGACCTGGGTCATATCTTATCTAAGCTAAAGTATAGTTTGTTAGACTGCTTTCAGTCAATTCTCTTTACTCTGTACCAAGCAAAGGGGCAAACTAGAAAATGATTGATTGCTGATTATATGGTTGAAATGGTTATTTTAGAGTTGAAGACAGTTACTTCTCCAATACCATCTATCACTTGCAACTGCAACTACAACTATGACATCATTTCGGAACTTGATTAGGTTAAAATCAAACAAATGTTAGGTTTAGGAAGGATAGATAAAAATTAAGATTGATCCAAGGTTAGAAGGACTCAAGTAGTTGCATCTTAAATTCCAAACATGAAATTCAGCGTGACAAACATGAAATTGAGCGGGGCAAACATGAAACCGAGTGGGGCAAACATGAAATTGAGTGGGGTAAACTAGAAATTGAGCAGGGAAAACATGAAATTGAGTGGGGCAAACTAGAAATTCAGCGGGAAAAACTGAAAATTGAGCAGGGAAAACATGAAATTGAGCGGGGCAAACATGAAATTTAGTGAGCCAAACAAGAAATTGAACGGGGAAAACTAGAATTCAATAAGGAAAACCAGAAATTGAGTGGGGTAAACATGAAATTGAGCAGGGCAAACTAGAAATTAAGCGAGGCAAACATGAATTTCCATAGGTAGTCAGTAAATTGTCATTGCACTGTCGTTCAATACTACAAAGGGAAGTAACTATAAACCCCACTAGTCTTTTTTTTTTCAAGATCTATACCTTCAACAACTGTAGTACCGGTCAAATGCAAGTTGAGGAAGAGTGCTTTGGGGTGAGGGGATATTTTGAACCTTTTCAAAGATTGCGGCTGTAACCAGTTTGGAGGATTTCATGTAACCCTAACTAAGATGGAAAATAGAAAATGTAGAATGATAATATGTAGATGATAAACAGAGATTTTAATAAGGAAAATGGGAAGAAAAATGTGCTTACGAGTGTTTTTCGTTGAATTGGAGTAAGAAAGGCATGTGTTTTGAATATGCACACATGGGTTATCCGTTAAAGCAAGTGGGGAAAACATGAAATTGAGTAGGGAAAACATGAAATTAAGCGGGGCAACCATGAAATTAAGTAGGGCAAACATGAAATTTAGCGGGGTAAACATGATATTCAGTGGAGCAAACATGAAATTGAACGGGGCAAACTGGAAATTGAGTGGGGGAAAATAGAAAATCAGCGGGGAAAACAAGAAATTGAGCAGGGAAAACTGGAAATTGAGTGGGGAAAACATGAAATTTAGCGGGGCAAACATGAAATTGAGCGGTGTAAACTTGAAATTCAGAGGAGTAAACATAAAATTCAGTGGGGCAAACATGAGATTCAGTGGGGTAAACTTGAATTTCTACGGGGCAGAGCGATGGAAACTAGAAAATCAGCGGGGCAAACATGAAATTCAGCAGCGCAAACTAGAAAATCAGCGGGGCAAACTAAACAGATAATTTCATGGCTTGAGCCCAAAAATCTAAACATATCCAATCTTCAAATGGACCACACCATATGAGAATTTTGAATTGAACTTCTACTGTTAAAAATTTCTTACGGGCCACAGAAGTTTTGGGTCAAGCTTATAATTGTGGTTTCTATTAATCCATGTATGTATGATCTTATGAACAGTTTTGATAACAAAAAAACATCACTATTGGGCCTACTATGGTTTCAATGGTGGAAATCATTATCCCCACTGTTTCCCGTGGTAAACGAATGGACAGCGTGAATATACTACATACATTCAAGGTGGGCCCAATTAAGTTTACTCAATACGATAGGAGCGTATTGAGTAACTCAATACATAATCTAATTTCACTTCTTACACCCCATAATGATGTTTTATTTGTAATCCATTATGTTCATCAGATAATGTATACATAGATGAACCAAAAGTGTCATACCCCAAACTCAAAAACTGGGCTCATAGAATTTCCAATCACTAAACCCGACACCGACAGCGATCGTAGTGCCCCATTCTCAACTCCGAGCACCCATATGCCAGATTCTGATCCTTCGATCCTACGAGGATTTTCAATATGAATTTCTTTTTGTAATGGAGCATAACCATAATCATAACCAAGTTATAAAACAACATCACCATATATCCATTATATTAAAAACTTTGACTACAATGAGAAAAGAAAAATATAAATAAAGATATCGGAACTCCAAAAGCTCAACTACACACTCCTGCCTTAGTCCTACTGCGATCCAATGTCACCTGCATGCAACAGTCGTGCATAAGCTGTAACATCCCAAAAATCGGGGGGTCGAGTAAAAACTCAACTCCCGAGTTCCAAAATGTTATTTATGCAACATAGATATGTATGATTGAATGTTGTCTGTGATAATGTATTAAACATGAGTGAGATTAAGCTAAAACAGGATATCACACTCCAGAGACGGTTAAATTTATAAGTGAAAGACTGTGATAGTATGTATAACATATATAAACTGTTGTATGTCTCCAGAGTGTGAACATGCTACCAGGTTATATGCATACATGTATACCTCAAAAGAGAAAGAAAGAATATACATGAGGGCTCTAAAAACATAAAATGACAAGTGTCAAGGCATCTAATCCACCTCCCTGTAATCCCGTTAATCAGAACACGCATAAAGGAGGAATCCTCCTCATCATCATCAAATTCAGCTCCACCTCGCAGGCCGCGCCATCATCTGCAATCACAATAGGGACTGGTGGGTGTCCGGAAAAACCATCCCGTAACGTGGGAGTGAGTGATCAACTCAGTGGGATAAGAGAGCAGAGATTAGCATGTTATCAAATCAATCATGCGCTAATAGTAAAGCAGTAAATTAAACAATCCTAATACTGTTGTTAATGCAATATGACATGACGTGATGTATGTCCACACCGACGATCTCCCTCATACGGCACCATCTTACGACCGCGGCATGCAATCGACCCTCAAGTGCTCCACATCTTCTAGGCACATGCAATGGTATGGTGATATAATTTCTGAGTTGTTATTAGTCCATTCAAACAGCAGGATTGGGAAACTAAGGTACTTCCCTTATATCAATCTCAACATAGATCCTGTCTAGGGTCGTCACTCCTAGTAATCTCATACGATGTATATTTTGTAGGTCGCTGCAAGGGCTGCCAGGGCTGTTGCTCGCACTCGTTGCACCGCTCCCCCATCACCTTATCAATACAGGCCTACTGTACTCTACTGCTACTGAAGGGTCGTCGCCTCCCGTAGACTCAGAATACGCTCGCGGTCACTACAAAGGACTCATCGCCTGATCAGTGTAGGCCGACAGTAAGAATACAGTGTCCCATACCACCATAATCTACTCACGAGACTAGGTGCTCACTGGTCACTATGGGAAGGTTTGTGGCCCCAGTGTAGGCCGACAGCTCGACCACGGTGTCCCATACCACCATGCCCGGCTCATGAGTCTTCGTGGATCAAGGTACCATGGTTAACAGGGTTTACAATGGTAAGTTCAGTACCCTAGGTTTAAGCAGTTATGACTCATGCAGGGTGAACATACAACGGCCAGTCGGGTTACTTGACGGGCTCGACTAGCACGATCGCATCTCAAATCGAACGACATGAAGTGTGTAAAACACCTCGCATGGCCTAACCACTGCCGCCAACTCCAAAACATGGCTCGCGTTCATCGATGCGTCGTTCGTGGCAAAGATAAGCCAACCACAAAAATTCTCGGTTACCGACTGCCTGGACTAAGTATAGTCCCAAACAATTATGGAATCACATCAGCAATTATATGAGAGTATTGGAAATGAAATACAACCATCTGAGCATGTTAGCACATGTTATAACATTCAACTTAAGTGAATCATCAAGCACATGCATTCCATACATGTAATAAAATCATGCATTTAGCTAACATGTAGGAAATCATTTACATCAGCATATCAATTAAGAAAACAATCTCAAACTAATTCATAACACCATTTAATTCAATACATACTAATACAAGCATTTATACAAACACTTACACTACACACTTAAGTCTACATATAGTATGTCACTCGAAGTACGCATTTAGGCGAATCTCTTCGCCAAACTAATTGTGCACGTATTCCTAACATTCTAATGCGACAATAAACCATGTCAATCACATCAGCAAAATATGAATGAAATCAGTACTTCCTACAAATGACTAAAATGCCCTAAATCTCATATTCTTCATCGGTTTACGAAACAGGAAACAGACAGCATGTTGTACATGTCAAACGGCTTTACCGTCGATAATCTACTATTAAACGACATTGAAAGCATTGAAAACAGACAATCAAAGCGTCTAATATCCGTACCGTTTCTCTTAGAAGCGTATCGTTTCGAACGGAGCGTATACGCTTCGTCTACGGCGAATAGGGAACCTGATTTACGAGATCTATCAGCTACTTTGCTATTAAACCAAGGGAACACTAAATCAGTAACTTTTAGGGTATTTTCTTACCTGAAAATGTGGAGAAATCACCGGCCAGGTGATCAAAGTGTGTTGCTTAGGCACTTGCAACAGGTGGTGCAACGGCAGGAAAATCCTCTCCTATTCTCTCACAAACTCTCACCTTTTCTCTCTCCCAATCTATGTTTTTTCTCAAATTCGGATGGGAGAGAGGAGTGAGGGTTTTAACCCCTTTTATAAACACAAAAATGCCCAGAATAGGCTTGGGAACAAAGTTTACTTGATATTTATCCAAATCGGGGCTGTTTCGGTCCAAAAGAGCATTTCTGGAGGTCCCCTAGCCAAATGCGGTCGGACTTAAGCTCGTACTTGTCGGATGTTGCTCTCATCCCGTTTTCAGTCCATCAGTGTTCGTAGATCGCCCGTGGCGGTCCAGTTTCAGTTCAGCGGTCACCGCACGTAGATCAGGTCTACAATTCTCATGATATGAAATAGAAATTTTTCTGATCCGAGAGTGTAATTTGTCTAAATTCTGACAGTCAGAACGCTTAATACTGACGCGTCAAGTCGTGTGCCAGATTTGAATTTTAAATTCCAAATCTAGCCCTATTCTCACTCTCTTCGCTCCAGGCTCAACGAAATAGCCTGCGAATGTCGATTGGACTTGATTTTCGAAATGATTGTCAAGTCCAGCTAGGCGGTCCTAACGGTCTAAGATTGTAGGTATCGGACTTTCGACGCGCGGTCTAGATTCAATATAAAGTTTCAAAGAGGTCCAGAGAACAAACCGGCTTAGAGTTTGATCCAAGGTTATAGAGTATTATAGAGTCATTGGTTCTACTCGATTTGGGTCTTGTAGAACGTATTTAAAGTGATCAGGGACTGTTTTCCAGCTACTCTAGCGTTGCGCTAGCTAACTTATGCTTAGTTTCTAAAGGAATTAATCCTAAGTGGTTTCTTTGGCTATGGAATTGGATTCTGAGCGATTCTCCAGCTGTTTTAGTTGACCCATTGCCTAAGGACATCTAATCCCAGGTTAGCCAAAATCCGGGGTGTTACATAAGCTTAGGAATATCAGAGTGTGTGAGTAAGATAAGTGTTAAGTATGCAATATCAGAGTAATACAAAAATGTGCTGGGAAGTTCGTGAATACTATCGGCTGTACCAAGGCTATGCGATGCAAGGCATGAATGTTATTAGGCATAGCAAGGCCATACGATGCGAGGCCTACGTAGCCAAATGTCATATGCGAGATGTAACACAAGTATGCTAATCCTCATCAAGTACATATATCAGTATAGGTCCCTTTTGGGATATCACCAGGGTCTAGTATACTTCACACTGACTGCCGCCTCCTTAGCTGCACAGCCCAGTGAATGGAAGAGACCACACTATCCGCCTGACCAGTAGTTTACCAATACCTACTTGGCTCGTCAATAGTGGACCCATTTGGGAGCTAGTCAAACTCAGCCTAACTTACAACCCTCTCACTCGAGCGGATAAGGCCACACCCCCTTCCAACCGACCATGACACAGTAGGAGACATGGCCTACTAGTATTCGGTACTCTTGTGCTCATGTATTCACTCGGTCTAAATGTTGAAGCATCTCCTGGTATCAAAAAGGCTCTGAAACTTTCACCCAAGAACATCCTATGTGCCCACAGTGCTAGAGTCAATATTTTTGGTATCCAATCCGGCCATCCACGATGTGCCTGTGGAGGCTACAGCCCTGAAGTCGCTAGGGTGTACAGTGATCATGTCAAACAAATGCGAGATACATGAATCACATTGTCCAGTTATGTAGCAATCCTGCGAGTACCGCGTACTCATGTGGGAAACTCCTATTAGTGAGTCCCATAAACAATCTGCCCAATGACATATGCTATAATCACTCACTCCTCATATTAAGCATACATATGATGTGTATGGGCATGAATCATGAAGCTATACTAAGAATGTTATATGGTGATGAGCTATCTTCATAACCAAGATGAGCCTAGACAGCCTATGCACAATAAGAATGGGCCTAACAATGGGCCCTAGGGAGAGTGACAATGCGAATATTTAACCATCATTGCTCTTACAATATGGACGTCAAACCATCATTACTCCCAAGGCATGGCCAGCCATAAACATCATTACATGTATCATGGTGGAATCACACATCGCAATGGACCTCATATACATCACATTCGGTCCCACACAAAGGCCTAACATACGTCTCATGGTCCTTATATACATCACATTGGGCCTCAACCCCTGGGCCTCAAATACATCACAATGGGCCTCATATGCATCAAGTGGGCCACATCACATGGGCCGCACCAATGGGCTTCATATACATCAAGTGGTCGCATTCATGGGCCGCACCAATGGGCCTCATATACATCAAGTGGGCGTATCAATGGGCCACGCCAATGAGCCTCATATACATCAAGTGGGCCGCATCAATGGGCCTCATATACATCATGATGGGCTGCAACATCTACACCATTCATCTATTTTAGAGATCTTTTTAGAGCATTACCCAAAAATGAATCACATCGGAAGATCATCTGGACCATACCACAAATAATAGTGGAGATAATGATTTCCACCCTTAAAATTACCAGGGCCACCATAACGTTTATTTTCCATCCAATTTGTTCATACGGTCACAAGGAAAAATAAATATCATATTGATCCAAAAATTTTGTGATCCCTAAAGGATTTCAATAGTAGGCATTCAATTCTCCACTATTTTTTGTAGTGTGGTCCACCTGATAGACATATCTATCTTATTTTCAGTCTCAAGCTTTAGACGAGTTTCACCAACTGGATGGACAGTTTGGATGTATCACATACATCAGCGGGAACCACAAATGTACAGTTGGGATATAATACATATCTCATGATAGGGGACCCTCGGAACTTGTAGACGTCAATACAACACCTGTCTCCCATCGCCCAAGCACTAGACGGTGTGGATGAAACACATCCATCAAGGTGGCCCAGCAGATGGATAGCGTGGACATAAAATACATACATTATGGTGGGTCCCATGTACGCATTACAAAGAGAATGAGATAGATTCAAAATTTAGGTGGGACCCACAGAACTTGCTGACGTCATACAACAGCTATATAGTTGGTGTGAGGCTACTAGCCCACAGTCCAGATGGACAGTCTAGATTTCACACATGCCTCGATCAGACCCATAGACTTGCTGACATCAATACGATAGCTATGGTGCTGGGCCATCCATCAGATGAATGGTTGGATATAACACATCCCTCATGATCAACCACAAAATTTACCGATGTATGTACAACAATTGTTGGGCTGCTGGCCCAGCGGCTGAATAGTTTGGATATACTCATACCTCATGATCAAGTTGTTGCTGGCCCACCAGTAGATAGATGGTCTGGATTTAAGAGATATACATCAGCGGTGGGCCTCACATAAGATGGACAGGGTGGATGTAAAATAGATGAGTAGCGTGGATGTACAATAGGTGGATGGCGTGGAATACACCACATAAATCATGTGGGCCCCACGAAACTTACTGACGTCCGTCAGCCAAACAGATGGACAGTAGGGATATACAATACATGCATCCTAGTGGGGTCCACGTCCCTGGACGGTGGCATGGATATAACATATATATCAGGTGGGTCTCACATGTGTGCCCACCTGCATTAGGATGAAGCTGATATTCATGTTTTCCCACCATCTAGGGTCCGCTCAAGGACAGCAGCAAGGTGCTACTGCTGGACGGCCAGTAGGGTGGACCTACTTGGTGGACGGCGTAGATAAAATTCATGCATCATGGTGGGCCGCAAACAGGAGAGAGAGAGAGAGAGAGAGAGAGAGAGAACGGTAAGATGGAGGGACCCCTGCATTATGGGCCCTCCCTTCCATGCATTACAACATACATCAAGTGGGTCCCATTACATGTGGGCCCACTAATCAAAATCAACGGTGGAGATCCCATCTCCACTAAAATGCAAGGTCTTTAGATGACCTTTTCATGCCCCATCATGGAATGATCATGTGAATCATGGTGGGCCATCGGCCTGGCGCCAATGTGCACAATGATCTCGAAAGGTCCCATGAATCTTGGGGCAAGTTTGCCCTTCACTCCAAAATGAACCACACCCTTCATGGGTGAGACCTTGAGATACGCATGGTCCCCAACAGTAAACTCTAAGGGACGACGCCGACGATCAGCAAAACTCTTCTGCCAGCTCTGAGCTGTGCGCATCCTCTGCCTGATGATATCGATGACCTTTGATGTCTACTACACAAGCTCAGGACCTAGGAGACGCCACTCTCCAACCTCGGTCTAACAACTCAAAGATCTATACAGTCTTTTATATAATGCCTCAAAAGGAGTCATGCCAATAGTTACCTGATAGCTGTTGTTGTACGTAAACTCAACCAATCGTAGGTGCTTGTCCCAGCTACCTGAGAAATCAATCATGCAAGCCCGAAACATATCATCAAGGATCTGATTGACCCTCTGGGTCTGCCCATCAGTCTGTAGATGATACGTTGTGCTGAATTGCAAGGTAGACCCCATCGCCTTCTGAAAACTCCTCCAAAATTGAGACGTGAACCTCAAATCTCAGTCAGAAATGATTGAAACTGGAACGCCGTGTAGTCTCACAATCTCCTCGATGAATATCCTAGCAAGCCGGTCTAAAGGCCAAGTCACACGAATCACAAGAAAGTGGGTCAACTTCATCAAACGATCGATGACAACTCAGATGGCATCATGACTGTGCTGAGTCCTCAATAAATTTATGATAAAATCTATGGATACATGCTCCCACTTCCACAACGGGACGCTCAATGACTGCAAGGGACATGGGGGTCTTTGATGATCAGCCTTGACACACTACCATGTGTCTCACTCAGCCATAAAACTGGTTATCTGACACTTCATCCCCATCCAAAAATACTGACGCCTTATATCGCGATACATCTTCGTTGAGCCAGGGTGGATAGAAAAACGCGATCGATGTGCCTTGGTCATAAGATCTCTGTGTAACTCAGGAATATCCAGGACACATAATTGGCCTCTAAATCGAAGTCCACTATCAAAACCAATATGCCAATCTAACTGACTCTCAGATGTTGTATCTTCCTGATAACTCTGCAATGACTCATCTACCTGTTGAGCCTCAATCACTCTTACTACAAGAGAGGGTTAAATCGACAGGCTCGATAACGGCACAATAAAAAGACAACAAGCCGATCTCAAAGTCGAATGCTGACACATCCTCAAGCATCTTCCACTCCTGAATCATCATGTGTACTACCAAGCCTCGTGGTTGACGGCTAAGGGCATCTGCCACCACGTTCTCCTTGCTCGAGTGGTACTGAAGATCAAAATCATAGTCCTTCAGGAGCTTCATCCAATGCCTCTGCCTCATGTTAAACTCAGATTAAGAGAATAGATACTTCTAGCTCTTATGGTCGGAGAAGCGCTTGAACTTAAGACCATAGAGATAGTGCCTCCACACCTTCAGTGTGAAGACTACTACTACCAGCTCCAAATCATAAGTGGGGTAGTTTAGCTCATGGACCTTAAGCTGGCAAGACGCATAAGCCATCGGCTTCTCGTGCTGCATCAGAACAGCACCCAAGCTAACTCGCAAAGAATCGGTAAATACAACAAATTCATCGCTCTCAGAGGGGAGAGTGAGGACAAGAGTAGACATGATGCAGTCCTTTAGCTCCATAAATGTCTGCTCACAAGCATTGCTCCAAACGAACTCAACGCCCTTCCTAGTCAACCTGGTCAACGGAGCTGCATTACGGGAAAATCCCTCAATGAAATGTCAGTAGTAGCTTGCTAAACCAAGAAAATTGTAGATCTCGGTCATGGCCCTATTGACGCATGACATCAATCTTCAAGGGGTTCATTGCATTGCCTTGTCTCATCACCACATGACTGAAGAACTTCATCTCCTCCTATTAGAACTAACACTTCTCCAGCTTCACGTGAAGCTGGTATGCGCGGAGGGTCTGCAAAGTAATCTCTAGATGTCGCTCATGCTCCTCATGAGTCCTTGAATATATAAAAATGTCATCGATGAGCACCACAAAAAATTGATCGAGATACGGACGGAAGACCTCATTCATCAACTGCATGAATACCATGGGCACATTGGTTAATCCGAAGGATATGACCTGGAACTCAAAATGAACATAACACGTCTTGAATGTTGTCTTCGGGATATACTCCTCACAGACCTGAATTTGATGATAACCAGAATGCAGATCAATCTTCAAAAAGAACTGTGTTCCCTGCAGCTGATCAAACAAATTATCGATCCTTGGGAGGGAGTACTTGTTCTTAATCGTGACCTTGTTGAGCTCGCAGTAATTTATGCAAAGCCTCAACGAGCCATCCATCTTCTTCACGAGGAGTACTAGTGCTCCCCACGATGAACTGCTTAGATGGATAAAGGCTAACTCGTGTAACATATCCAACTGCTTCTGCAGTTCCCGCAACTCCAACGGTGCCACATGATATGGGGCCTTCGAAATAGGCATGGTACTAGGCACAAGATCAATCTGAAACTCTGTGTGCCTGCGAGGCGATAAACCTAGAATCTTCTATAAGACATTGGGTAAACCGTAAATGACCAGCAACTAGTCGATACTCAAAGCAACTGACTCACTCTGGAGAAGAAATATAACTAACAGGACCCGCTGCTGGGTTATACATCTCATAGTGTCGAATATCTTCTCTACTTCTAAGTGTCATATCTTTGTTGTAGTAGGGTCTCGCTCACCCCGGAAGCACAGGGGGATCGTGCTGTCGAAAGTCTCTGAGAAGGGAGCTCGCACACTCCTGCTCTGCCTGGGTTGGAGTAATAGCGGGCTGCTTACCCTGCCCCTTAAGGATAGTAGTCATCGCTTACAACATCTGATGAAGTTAATCTGCAATCATAGGTGCTTTCAGGACTGCACTGGTCTCATAGGGAGAGCAAGAGTCGCTTTCCTAGGCGGCATGTCCTACAAGAAGGAACAAGAAGCCTATCAACCTTGAGAACTCTCGAAGGTAAAGACATTAAGGGTCCATATCTGAAAATCACTAGGTTATTCAGACTCAGAACCTATGATTTTAAGTTCATAGCAGGTATGTAATGTGATCCTCAAGTATTTCCAAGTTATGCTCTGATACCAACTTTTGTCACACCTCAAACTCAGAAATCAGGTTCACAGAATTCCCGATCGTCGAACCCGACGTTGACAGCCTCCGTAGTGCCCCATTCTTGGATCCTAGTACCCATATGCCAGATTTTGATCCTAAGATCCTACAAGGAGGATTTTTAATATAATTTTTTTTTTTGTAATGGACCATAACCACAAGTATAACCAAGTTACAAAACAACATCACCACATATCCACTATATCAAAAACTTTGAATACAATGGGGAAAGAAAAATATAAATATAGATATCGGGACTCCAAAAGCTCAACTACACGCTCCTGCCTCAGTGCTGCTACGATCTAACGTCACCTGTACACAACGGTCATGTATAAGCTTACGAAAAGCTTAGAGGGTGGTGTAAGTGTGTGCGCAAGGCAAGTGTCAAGTATGCAATATCAGTGTAATACGAAAATGTGCTAGTAAGTCCGTGAATACTATCAACCGTACCAAGGCTATGCGATGCAAGGCATGAATGCTATCGGGCATACCAACGTCATGCGATGCGAGGCCTACGTAGCCAAATGTCATATGCGAGATGCAACGCAAGCATGCCAGTCCTTATTAAGTACATATATTAGTACAGTTCCCTTCTGGGATATCGGTCTAGTACACTCCACACTGAGTACTGCCTCCTTAGCCACACATCTTAGCGAGTGAAAGAGACCACACTATCCACCTGATCAGTAGTCTGTCAATACCTACTCGGTTCGTCGATAGCGGACCTATTTGCCAGCTGGTTAAGCTCAGCCTGCTGATAATCCCTCACTCGGGCAGATAAGGCCACACCCCCTTCCAACCGACCATGACACAGTGGGAGACACAGCTTACTGGTATTCGACACTCGTACGCTCATGTATCCACTCGATTCAGACATTGGAACATCTTCTGGTACCAAAAAGGTTTTGAAACTTTCACCCAAGGACATCCTATGTGCCCACAGTGCTAGAGCCAATATTTTCAGTATCTAACCCGGCCATCCATGATATGCCTGTGGAGGCCACAACCCTAATGTCATTAGGGTGTCCAGTGATCATGTCATAAAAATGCAAGAAGCATGAATCACACTGTCCAGTCATGTAATAATCCTATACGTACCATGCACTCATGTGGGCAACTCCTATCAGTGAGCCCCATAAACAATCTACCTAATGACATATGCTATGATCAATTACTCCTCATATCAAGCATACATATGATGTGTATGGGCATGATTTATGGAGTTATACTAAGCATGTTATATTGTGATGAATTATCTTCATAACTTAGATAGCTCTAGCCAGCTTACACACAACAAGTATGGGCCTAACAATGGGCCCTAGGGAGAGTTACAATGCAGACATTTAATTATCATTGCTCTTACAATATGGACGTCAAACCATCATTGCTCCAAGGCATGGCCCACCATAAACATCATTACATACATTATGGGGGAATCACACATCGCAATGGACATCATATACATTACATTCGGCCCCACATAAAGGCTTCACATACGTCTCATTAGGCCTCACTCATGGTCCATATATACATAACATTGGGCCTCAACCCCTGGGCCTCAAATACATCATAATGGGCCTCATATACATCAAGTGGGCTACATCACATGGGCCGCACCAATGGGCCTCATATACATCAAGTGGGTCATATCACATGGGCCACACCAATGGGCCTCATATACATCAAGTGGGCCGCACCAATGTGCCTCATATACATCAAGTGGGCTACATCAATGGGTCGCACCAATTGAGTCTCATATACATTAAGATGGGCCGCAACAATGGGCCGCACCATTTACACCATTCATCTATTTTAGAGATCTTTTTAGAGCATTACCCAAAAATGAATCACATCGGAAGATCATCTGGACCATACCACAAATAACAATGGAGATAATGATTTCCACCCTTAAAATTACTAGGGCCCACCATAACATTTATTTTCCATCCAATCTATTCATATGGTCACAAAGACTTGAATCAAGAGGAAAAATAAATATCATATTGATCCAGAAC
This sequence comes from Magnolia kwangsiensis, assembly GCA_037074715.1. Taxonomy (NCBI): domain Eukaryota; kingdom Viridiplantae; phylum Streptophyta; class Magnoliopsida; order Magnoliales; family Magnoliaceae; genus Magnolia; species Magnolia kwangsiensis. The sequence continues at coordinate 49,357,211 of CM073588.1, forward strand.
TTTGTGAACCCTAAAGGATTTCAATGGTAGGCGTTCAATTCTCCACTATTTTCTACGGTGTGGTCCACCTGATAGACAGATCTATCTTATTTTTAGTCTCAAGCCTTAGATACGTTCATCAACTGGATGGATGGTTTGGATGTAACACATACATCAATGGGAATGACAGATGTAGGTTGGGATATAACATATATCTCATGATAGGGGACCCACGGAACCTGCAGATGTCAATACGGCAGATATCTCCCACCGTCCAGATAGTGGACGGTGTGGATGAAACACATCCATCAACATGGGCCCGGCAGATGGATGGCGTGGACATAAAATACATACATTACGGTGGGTCCCACGTGCGCATTACAAAGTGAATGAGATAGATTCAAATTTCAAGTGGGACCCACAGAACTTGCAGATGTCATACAACAGCTATATAGCTGGTGTGAGGCTACTAGCAAACTATCCAGATGGATGGTCTGGATTTCACACATGCCTCGATCAGACCCACAAACTTGCTGATGTCAATACGACAGCTATGGTGCTGGGCCGTCCATCAGATGAATGGCTGGGATATAATGCATCCCACATGATCAACCATAAAACTTGTTAACATACATACAACAACTGTTAGGCTACTGGCCCAGCGGCTGAACAGTTTAGATATACTCATACCTCATGATTAAACCGCTGCTGGCCCACCAGTAGATAAACGGCCTTGATTTAAGACATATACATCAGCGGTGGGCCTCACATAAGATGGATAGTGTGGATGTAAAATAGATGAACGACATGGATGCAAAATAGGTGGACGGCGTGGAATACACCACATAAATCATGTGGGCCCCACGGAACTCACTGATGTCCGTTAGCCAAACAGATGGACGGTAGGTATATACAATATATGCATCCTAGTGGGGTCCACGTCCCTGGACGGTGGCATGGATATAACATATATATTGGGTGGGTCCCACATGTGTGGCCCACCTGCATTAGGATGAAGTTGATATTCGTGTTTTCCCTCCATCCAGGGTCCGCTCAAGGATAACAGCAAGGTAATGCTGTTGGACGGCCCGCAGGGTGGACCTGCTTGGTGGACGGTGTAGATAAAATTCATGCATCATGGTGGGCCACAAATAGGGGAGAGAGAGAGAGAGAGAGAGAGAGAGAGCGTTGAGATGGAGGGACCGCGACACTATGAGCCCTCCCTTCCATGTATTACAACATACATCAAGCAGGTCTCATTACATGTGGGCCCACCAATCAAAATCAACTGTGGAGATCCCATCTCCACCAAAAAGTAAGGTCTAGATGACCTTTTCATACTAGGAAATAAACATCATGATGGGGTCCATGGAGAATGGCCCCATCATGGAATGATCATCATGGTGGGCCATCAAGCACACCTAGGGTCCAAAGTGAGATCCATACCATCAATCGGTAAGCCCCACTTGGTCCATCATCAAAACATAAATCTAAGCCTATAAAAACACCCACTATTGGATCTTCTTGGTTCTATGGAATGTCAAACTCCTTAGCTCTCTCTTTAATGATGGAAGATGAGAATTGAAGGGCTTGGATGAGGGATTTTGGGTAGGAAGTGGGCCACACACTTAGCTTATTTTCTCTCCTTAGGATTCTTCTCTCTTGATTTCTTGGAAAATGGTAGAGAATGGAGTGAAATGAGAGAGGAGTGGGGTTGTGTAAGAAAGATGGGATGAGAGGAATGGGTAGTGTAAGAGATGGATGGGTGTGTGTAAGAGAGAGTTGACTTATGGGGGGTGAGGTGGCATAGGGTATGGGTTGCTTGTCTTTGTTGGTAAGAAAGGGATGGGAGAGGCATGGGTTGTGTACTTGACTAGTACTTGATTGATTGATGTGATGGGTTATAGAGATTCTCTCAAAATTTGCAATGTGCGGCGTTTCTTCGAAAAATACGCGGGCTCACAACTCCTATCCTAGGTATCACATTGGTGCACAAGATGCGGCATTGGAACGAAATGGTACGGACTAGGATATAGGCCTTATAAAAAGCCTAGATGCAAGCTTCATCCAACATATAATATATTAAAATATAATACTTGTGGTGCGTGCTTCTTCACTGGATCAGCCATTTTCAGAAGATGACAAAATGATGATGTATGGAGAGGATGCAATCCAATGCTGATAAGGAAGGAGGCCACATAAAATGGGTTTTTTTTCTTTCTTACTGGAAATGGAGTGAGGAAAGGGGGTGAAAGAAACGGCAGTGAAAGCAACCACAATGAAAAGGAGGGGCATTTACGTCCTAAAAATGCTTATTCGTACATCCAAATCTAAGTTGGTAAGTTAAGTTTCGTTTGCTTCATAAAAACTACTGGATAAAAGGTGGGGTCCATAGTGGTAAATTTCTCAAGTTGGGACATCTGTTATCGGTAAAAGCATAGGAAGCGGATATACCTGTGCCCGAGCCTGTGTGGGGTCATAGAGATGTCCATGACAAATCCACTCCTTCCATCTGTTTTGTAAGACCACAACAGGATAGGAGCCTACAAATTAGGTAGATCTTAAACTTAGGTGAGCCATTCCGCATGAAACTGTTCTAAGTGGTAATAACCCTTTGAACAGTTTGGATGACATATAAATATAATGGTTAGCTCCAGAAAGGTTTCAACGGTGGATGTTGCTCTACCCACTGTTTTGTTTGGTGTGGCCCACCTGAGTTTTGGATCTCCCTTATGTTTAGAATACTATCCTATTGATAGATGGATGGAGTGGATTTATCACGGAATCTCTGTGGACCCCACAGCGCCGCGTACAGTAGTTAGTTTTGCCTCTGTTATGAATATGAAGCCAAGGTGTATAGCTACCACCGAGGCCCACATGCTGAAATGTTAGGATGATTTGAACTGTTTATATTTTCTTTACAAACAATAAGAAAGGTATAATTAGGGGTGCACACCATTCATTTCTGTTCAGTTTTGGGGTGAAACCAGAACCGAACCGTTCCTTACGGTTCTAGGATTTTCGAAAGCGGAACCGGACCGTTAACACCCTAGAACCGTATCGGAACTGGACTGTGAAAACCAGTTCAGTTCTGGATCAGTTCCACGATTATAGGCTTTTTATAATTCATCCCAATTGCATGTTCTATTTTATCATTTAGCCCATGTCCATTCGTGTTGCGATCCATTTGATAAATGGTTTAGACATTGTATATGGTGTGAAAAAAATATATTTATAAAAACAATAAAAAGGTGCATTGTAAACCATAAATCATGAGTCAAATATACAACTAAAATATATTGTAAACTCACAGTTCTAGGTTCAGTTTCATGTTCCGTTCGACGGATTAGATCCACGGTTCTGATCACGGTTCGGTTCAGTTCTACATACCTTCAAACCGGAACCGAACTGAACTAAATGGTTCTTTAATTTTTGAAACTAGAACTGGAACCGATGCACTCTAGAACAGGACCAAAATGGACCGTTTGGTTGGTTCCGGTCTGGTTCCACAATTCTACCGATTTGATGTGCACCCCTACAGTTAATCACGCTTGGCAACCATTTATGGATAATAATAGTAAAAATCATCAGTTCAGATTAGGATCTGTAAAGTGGCCCATTTGGCACTTATTTTAGATGATTCAAAATAACCCCAGTGGGCGGCTACAAACTCCTTATCCTCAGTCGTCCACAGAGGCAAATCGAAATTAAAAGATACTCCTTAAGGGGCAGGTTTTGGAAAGCAAATATTGTTTCCATGAAACAAACTCTTATTTTGTAAGCCTTTTTGTACAAAAGTTATAGAAAACACCAATTTTTATTGTTTATATTTTTATTGAAAAATAAGTAAATTTATTTTCTCATATCTCTTAGTAAGACATGTCTTTTTTCAAGTTAGAAATAAAATGAATTTCAATTACCCCACATGTGCCTCATGTGCCAATGTGCCACTCACAAATGCCTCATTGTGAACGTTGTTTAGATCACAAATGATTATATTTATCTGGCCAAGGCGCTAGCCAAAGGAGGACAGTTAACTCTCGCTCCATTCGTGCATAGCCACTTGTACCATAATATGTTTAATGTAATAACTAAGGTTTTTACCACAGTAGAGTACCTCTCTGGCTTCTCCAGGTATGGTTGTATGAATACTTCTGCTCTACTCTCATGAATCACATTCCCCCTCCAGATTCTTTCACTTCCACTGGTTATCGTAACATCTATTACCCTAGACCCATTCATTTGCCAATTATATGAAAAATTTTCCTCTCTTTTGACTCAAATAAACCTAATCGTTCTTTCTTTCCTTTCACTGATAAAGAGTTCAACCCAACTTAGTTCATGGAGGAATATTAAATAAAAAATGTAGAGATGGCCAAGATCTAGGAAAAGGCTTGGGAAAGCTATCTCATTTATAGAGATCTTCCCTATGGCAACACCATGGAGATAAGTGTCAACGCTAAGGCAATGGTTGAGCAGTACTACCTCAATTTCTTAGCTTGTCAATTTGACATCGCCCAATGCATTCCTTGTCCATTTACTCATAGAACTTGTAATCAACCTCCCTATGAACGTACACTAGTATATTCAGTCAGGATTTTTCAAACACTAAACAACAATTTTGAGATGATATGTGTAGCCTTGGATCCTCCCATCTTCCTGAGTTGTTCTCATCGAATGCACTTTTTTTTTTGTGATTTATGGGTAAATTGTAACAACCGATTGCTTATTGATTCCATCTAGCTTATCATTGTCCGACTCTTTACTTGTGTGCCAAGGATAGAGAAACTTGCAGTTAAGAGGAGAAAAACAATGACTAAGGGAATATAATAATAACAACAATAATAAAACAACAGTGTTGAAACCGATCGTGTCTCTAGGTAGAGAAAGACGTGATCACAAAGAATGACATCGGTCAGTTCTGTCATCCCCCTTCCAGCAACAACAAAAGTGGTCAATCCAACTCTTCCTCTTCCAAAGCGCCAAAAGATCAAGGTCGCGGGTCCTATCAAAGTAAATTTACCAATTCAACCAACCCAGACACCTACATCTCTGCATATTTTGAAGAGTATTTCTGACCCTGGACCTCTTACAGGTCTTGTCCCTAAACCTCATGTTCCTCATAATGTATCAGTCGCACCAATAAATCATCCAACAAGGTCCAATAGAAGTAGCGATCCTTCTAAAATTCAACCAATGATCTACCGGTATTTTGTCATTATTGTTCATTCTGACTTGGGTGGATGTTTTACTTTTTCTCTTTCTTTTCACTTTTTTTTTAAAAATCTTTTTACCTTCTCTAACGTTTCCTCTTCCACACATGTAGTGACAAGAGAACTGTCGACCACTGAGAAATAGGCAGTCATTGTAGCAACTCCACAACCTCAATCGGATTTACCAACAATTATCACTATTGCAACAAGCAGGCCTGGAACTCCTACAATGGAACTTGATGAAACTGATTCTAAAGTGACGACCAACAATATGCCTTGGCCTGATGATCAAGATCATGAAGACATAGAAGTTGTTCAATTAACAGAACCCTTTCGTGTTTTTTTTATCCATTCCAAGGCTCTGCAGTCGTTGTCGATCAGGATGACGATGAGCCTCTTGTGGTGACGTCTCAAAGTTCTTGGAGGATTGCCCTTTCTCGTTTTCTCCTGTATCAACCAATCTTCCAGTTCCACCTCCTGAATAGCCTGCCCTTATCACATCGACTAGGCGGGTTTTGTTCATAGATGAGGAAGAAGAGGAAATGGAGGCTTCTTGGCCAGTCATTTCTACTTATAGTCGAGAAGAAATTACCAAAACTCCTCCAATTGATGACATTGTCGCACCATCAAGGCAACCATATGAAGTTGTACCTCTACCAATCGAAATGACAACAACACCTCCTTTAACACCTGAGGAAATATTATTAGTCAAAGATGTACTCTCCTCCCTTGATCAAGTACTCAACAGTGACATGGCAGTGGCCAAGTCTCCAGCACCTTGTTTCGAACTTCAACCGCTTCAAGATGAATTACGATCTCTTATACGCTCAGGGGCTACTGAAATCATCGCTGCAGGGTCGATCGAGAGACTTAAACTCTTCATTCACCACCATCAAATGTTCTCTTGCGTGGATGAAGTACTCGCAACCAAGATGCATGTGCTTTACCTGTTCCTAGACTTAGTGCAAGAGTATTAGGACATCAATGCCATAGTCGACAGAAGTCAGGCCGAGCATTCGACCACCACTCTCAAAGTGAAAATTACTGCTGTTAGAGAGCAACTCTCTGCTGCATATGTTGAACTCAAGGAATCAAACACAGAAGTGATTGATCTTGCTGCTCATATCGCAACACTGGAGTAAAAGCTAGGGGAGTTAAGGAATTGTCATGAAAACCTCATAAGGATTAGTGGAGAACAAAGAAACAAAGTCATCTGTCAATGCAACTAAGAAAGAGTATTAGGGGAGTACTTTGGTAACCTTTGTCCGAGATAACACTTCATCTGTCAGATAGGCCATGTGGGTGGCCTCAAAAAATCAAGCAACTCTCAATCGACAGTAAGCTAGGTGATTGACAATACAAGAAAGAATAGCTGATTTTTCATCTTTTGATTTTTAATTCTAGTATTAACTTGTATGACCATTTAATTAATAAAATCAATCAAAGCACCACTTTTGTTACCCTGTGTCTCGAGTTCGTTAATTAGCATTTTTTCTTATAAGCTCATAGTAATATTGCCCTGATGACGTGGCATGAAAATGAAGGGACATGTGCACCATATTCAATAATAAGTACCATTATGGTTGCACGTTTCAGCTTCATAAGAGTCATTTTGCAGTGCATGCCGCTATTAAGTATCCCAAACACCACAATACAAATGATGTGGACACGATCATTATCCCAAGTGCCTATATAAACATCACTCTACTCCATTCTCTTCACACATTCAAACTTCTAAATCTCCAGCTCTGCACAGTTCTAGAAGTTCTTGGCGACTGTCTTCTACTAGAACCCTTTCTCTTGTCGCTCGAGCTCAAAACTTCCTGAAGGAAATTTTTACTTATGATCTTGACTCCTTTGCTCATTCCAACATCAAATACAATATTTACCCTTTTGTCCATGACCTGAAGGTGGTCGCCAATATATACCGATGAACCTCTGAAGGAGTTGTTGGGGGTTCTAACAAGACTTCAAAGTTTGGGGACCTCCTTCTTTATAGTTCAGTCCAATATTCAAAAATTTACTGCTTGGCACAGGAAAAGGTTGTTGTCCACAAAGAAACTATTGACTTGTTAGACCTCTATGACTCTGCTTGGAATCAATGTCTCCACTAGAATTGACAGAATCACTTTAACAAGATGGTGCTGCGAACTCTCCAAGTGCAGCACGAAGAACTGGAGGAAGAAATCAGAGAGACTAAGCGCATTTACTATAGGAGAATCTATCCTTATTCTCTAGAGTTTGTAGAGTTCATCGACTCCTAGATCTAGCTATATTAAGAGTGGTCGAAAGAGAGCAATGCTCATAAGAAAGACGCAAAGAACAATGCCATCTCCCTCGACCATTGAATTGATATAGTCCTGCACTTTTTGGATAGCGTTCTGACCAAGGGAGAGACCTAGAAGGCCCAGAGACAAGAGGTCCAAGTGATAAAGGAGTGTGCTCTCAAGGAGTTTGAAGAACTAAAAGCAACATATGCTTGAACTCCTGCTCAGCTAAGCCCCCGTTTTTGTGTTTTGTTGTTGTTGTTGTTATGTGTGTGTGTAATTGATCAAGAAGCCATTTTTCTACTCTCTTCTCCCATTATGTAATAAAATTTCTTTTTCAAAGTCATAGTCTAAACCATATTTTAGTTTGTTGCTAATGGTAGGGATTATATTAGTACTATTATTTCTTAACTGCACTAACATTAGACTACTTCTCACATAGAAGGAAATTTTTTTTTTTAAAATTTCCATTAATTGGAGTTTTGGTAACTTTTTCTTTTTTGTCACGAAGTATGTAAGATCCTCCATAAAGAACTTTGACAATAGTGAATGGTCCTCCCCTCCCCCCCCCCCAAGTGGGCGATTATTTCTAACCCAAGTTACTTTCCTTAGTTCCTAAAGGCAATACAACTTTCCAAAATTTATCTCCCTTTGTAACATCTCATCTTTAGAAATCCTAAATTCTAGCTTACTAATAGAATCAACGCCACCAACATTTGCTAACAGTAAATCAACCTAATCAGCCCATCTAAACCTTTAATCCAGCTGAGCTGATATTTAACCAAAGACAATTAATTAACTTGCTAAGGCAGACAGACGGTGTAGATCACACTGACCATCATGAATACCCCACTTTTAAATCTACGCCTGTGCATAGATTGTTTACACCCTTAGTACACGGGACTGTGAATACAGTCAAATCGGGTTTGACCCGATAGAAATCGAAAGAAGTGGAAATTCCTCCACACTTTCCCGCGGCTTGGAATTCAAACGAACCGAGTTCATTCTCACCTCGAAATGACCCACCTACAGGTGCTAAATCCATAATTAAGACCGTCCATTGTGACCAGTGCGACCCACAGACCATAACCACATCTGAGATGTGCACGGAAGTTCACGAATGCGTACATGGTCATCACCCCAATCAACAACGCCCATCGCCAAATCCACGTCATCTAAATCCACTTCAGCGGCTCCTCGCTGGCAAATCCATTCACCTTAGAAATATGTATCCTGTCCACGCAGCAAGCCGGAGTCCTCGTCATCTCTACCATTTCCAGAAGAGAAATTTAGGACTGTGGACCCCACCTTTTATCCAGCTATTTTTATGAAATAAGATAAACTTTGTTTTGCAACTTAGACCTGCTCGTACGGACAGCAAATTTGAGGACGAAAAAACCCCTCCCTTTCGAAGATGACGCTGACGCTCCTCCAGCCGAGAGTTGTACAAACGGCTCAAAAGAGATCAAAGTTACATGGCCCCACAGCTATGTATTTATTATATCCACAATGATTCATCCATATTTCGAGATAATTTCGGAGCATTATCCAAAAAAAAATCATATCCAAAGATCAACTGGACCACACCATAGAGAGTAGTAGGAAAACTGATTTTCACCGTTAAAAATTTTGTAGGGCTCACCATAACATTTATTTTTCATCCAATTTATTCATAAGGTCACAAAGGCCTGGATGAAGAGGGAAACAAAAGTTTTCATAATGATCCAAAACTTTTGTAACCCCTAAAAGGGTTTCAATGGTAGACGTTCAATTCCTGCCTTTTACAGTTTGGTCCACTTGATAGTTAGATCTATTTTATTTTTTGTCTCAAGCCTTAATATGAGCTCGTAAAATATATGGACGGTTTGGATATAACACATACATCATGATGGGACCCACAAAAGAAACAAAGCAAAAAAAAAAAAGAAAAAAGGATGGCCCCGGCGTTGCCTGTCCGCTACGGTTATACTACAGTTATAATCCGTAGCTAAAGTGTATTAAAAATTCCATATTTTTAAGGCAAACTCGCTGGATGGTTTTGAACTTTTTCAATAATATCGACGTATCTTCGATACATCGACACAATTATAGCTACGGTTATAATCCGTAGCTAAAGTGTATAAAAAATTACAGGATTTTTTAGGCAAACTTGCTGGACAATTGTCATCCAGATTCGATATTATCGACATATTGTAGATATTATCTATGACTAACGTCAATAATATCGATGATATGTAGATAATATCTACAACTTATGTCGATAATATCTATTATATGTAGAGAATATTGACGTTTGCATCTTTTGCAAAAAAAAATATGTTTTTTTTTTTTTTTGTTTTTGTTTTCGTTTGGGTTAGCTTGTTGTTCCACTCATGTCAGTACACACCCTCCATGTTAGCCATCTCCACTAGGGATCGATACGAAGATGAGTAAATTTCATCCTTGTTGGGAGTAGTTGAAATTTTTTTAGGGTGAGAAGTTGGGGTTATGTGTTCTTGAATTTACAGTGTGAATAATAGTGTAGTACCTTGTTTGCTTTTAGTGTTTGTATTTTTTAGCAACCAGCCAAGGAAAATGTACCTAAATAAGACTTTAATTTCACTACTAAACTATGAGAGAAATTTAGGACTGTGGACCCCACCTTTTATCCAGTTGTTTTTATGAAAGAAGACAAACCTTTTTTTGCAACTTAGACCTCCACGTGCGGAGATGGAATTTCAGGACGAAAATACCCCTCCTTTCAAGGAAACGGATTGGGTACTCCGCCTGCCACTAGCTAATGGCGGATGGTCGGTGATATGTGGGCCCCACCTTGATGTGTGCTTTTCATCCATGTCGTCCACATATTTTTCCAAATCATTTTATGGTATGAGACCAAAAATGAGATATATCCAAATCTCAAGTGTACCACATTACAAGAAACAGTGTTAAATGAGCATCAACCATTAGAAACCTTTAGGGGGCCCACTGTGATGTTTGTGAGAAATTCTCCCCATCTAAGTTCATTCATAGGGTCAAAAAGACCTGGATGAAGAGGAAAAATAAATTTCATAATGATCCAAAACTTCTGTAACCCCTAAAAGGGTTTCAATGGTAGACGTTCAATTCCCCACTGCCTTTTATAGTGTGGTCCACTTGATAGTTAGATCTATCTTATTTTTCATCTCAAGCCTTAATATGAGCTCGTAAAATATATGGACAGTTTGGATATAACACATACATCATGATGGGACCCACAAAAACAACATAGCAAAAAAAAAAAAAATCAGTTTTCCTCGCTCAATTTCTAGTTTGCCCCGCTCAATTTCTAGCTAGAAATTGAGCGGGCAAACTGAAAATTAAGCAGGGAAAACTAGAAATTGAGTAGGGAAAACTGAAAATTGAGCGGGGCAAACTAAAAATTGAGCGAGGCAAACATGAAATTGAGCCCACTGTCAAAATCTAGTTTGCCCACCTTTTATCCAGCTGTTTTCATGAAAGAATACAAACTTACTTTTGCAACTTAAACCTCCACGTGCGGAGACCCAATTCTAGGACAAAAATACCTCTCCTTTTCACTACTGTCTACTTTTCCTCTCCCTTTTCACTGTTTGATTTTCATCTCCCTTTCCACTGCTGCTTTCACGTTGCTTTCACCTCCCTTTCCACCTTTCGGTTCCACGAGAAAGATGGAAAAAACTCATTTTGTGGTCCTCCCTTATCAGCATTTTGTCTTCTTCTAATGTTGTTGATATGGCTGCCTACTTAAATACATGGACTGAAAAAGAAGACCCAAATTTTACAAACAATGCATCATGGAAACAAAATGCAATACATCCAATTGGCATGTTTAGTGGTTAATCATGTGTGGTATTTAAAACCACATATTTAGGAGGTGTTTGCCATATGGAATTAGATGGTATTAAGTGAGATGGAAGTTTAAATCCATTGGTTTGAAAAATCATCCAAGTTTCGTTTATTAAAGGTTTCCAACATTGGATCCTTTGCATGAAGTATGGAGGGATAGAGAGGGGTTTCCCCAATTCAACAAGGATTTGCAAAATTCATGAGATTTTCTCCTAACATAAATACAAATACAGCAAATCAATCATGGTGGGTGTACATATCAATTCCCAAACAAGAATTAGGAACAGAACACAACAGAGGAAATCAAGATTAAAAAACCTGAAGTCTCGTCTGTCTGAGATGTCCGACATCTGAGACTGGAAGTTACTGAAATTTTGGATGGGATAAAGATAAATAGGAAGAAAAATCAATGAACTCAATGCATATCAGATAAGCTTTTTCTGAAGGATGGTGGGGTAGCTGACATGTTTTCATCATTTTTTCAGTTATTTGCATCTGGAGAACTTGTAGCATGGAGGAATTTCAGAAATTGAGCGGGCCAAATTGAAAATTCAGCGGGAATTTGGAGAAGGTTGTTGGAAATTCTTAATATGCTATTTTCTTTCCAACCAAAGGGCTGCGATCATTTGCAGATGAGATGGCGAACAGTGATTTTGATGGAGACATGTACTGGATGTCAAGAAATCCAGGGGTTCGTAACCATTCCATATTAGTTTATTAAGTAACATATCTAGCTTTTTGAGAAATGCTACACGATTTTGCTTTATTTTGATATTGATCACAAACTGTTGTTGCTTGATATGTTACATTACTTCCGAGCAAGCAAACAATGGGAACAGGTTTATTCAAAGAGTAAAGTGCAGCAATACAAGCTATCGAGGTAAACTGGAAATTGAGTGGGGCAAACATGAAATTGAGCAGGGCAAACATGAAATTGTGCGGGGCAACCTGAAAATGAGTGGGGCAAACATGAAATTGAGGATGCATTTTTTGTCTCAAATATTCACTTCATCATCGAGACAAACTGAAAATATTGTGGGACAAAGTAAAAATTTCATTTCGTCATCTACTAAAATTACAAAGTATGTTATACATTAAAACTTGTGCTTCCAGTGATTATGCAGAAAATTTCCAAGTATGTGCATTTCAGTCCGAGTTCTTTTCGAGTTCTTTCTATAATCATGATAGCCTTGAGAGGGTTGGTCATGGACTGGACTTCATTAAATAGTCAGGCAAGGGGATTTGTGCATTATCATATTTTTTGCATATTGGGAAGAGATTCTATGGGAAAGTGAAAGGCAGTGATGCAGGGAACGGATTGTATGTGATGGTTGGTTGGGACAACAACAAAAATTATATTGTTGTTGGTAGGCTCTTAATTTTGCATCTGTTTAGCTAAGCTCTGTATTTTTCTGTTTTGTTCTTTTTTGAGTAATGAAGTAATCCATTCACTATCTGTTTGGTTCAGCTACATGAATCATTTTCTACCATTCCACTCTTTTAGAGGCCATAACTTTAATTAGACCATATCTCATCAAGTCCTTTACTACTACATCCACCCATGTCCTTTTGGGCCTTCCCCTTGCCCTTTCAGAGCCTTCAACTTGTAACAACTCACTCCTTTTAGCTGGCGCAATTCTTGGTCTCCGTTGCACATAACCAAACCATCTAACTCTACTTTCCCTCATCTTGTTACCTATTGGCACTACTACAAAATTCCCTCAAATGCATTCATTTATAATCTAATCCTTTTTTATATTGTCACTCATCTATCTTAACATCCTTATTTCAGCTACACTCATCCAATGGCCATTTTTTTTAAAACTGCCCAAAATTTTGTCCCATAAAGCATGGTTGTTCTTAGAGCCATCTTATAAAAATTTTCGCGGAGCCTAGAAGAAGGTGACTCATGTGGACAGCTGACTCCTTTTCAATAGAGAGGAATAGACAAACCAACCCACTTGAATGGATGTGAAGAAGTAGACCATTGTTTTGGCAATAATGAGCCAAGCTAGTATTTGTGGTGAATTCCCCCATTAAATCGTTATGCATTATGATAAGAACTCCCAATTTCCTAACAAATACGACCCTTTTGATCATTTCTTCACATGTACACTCCCGAAAAGGACATTATGTGCACTAGATTAGAAGGATCGGTCATCCTAAATTAGGATGCATTTTTTGTCTCAAATATTCACTTGTAGCATACTATATCTCAACGGATTGATGTAACTTTTTATACCGTGTGTACATTCCCATAGTGATTGTGCTTTTCAAAAATCAAACTTCATTGTTCAACATCTATTTAATAACCATTTTTTCTAAGGAACACATGTTCGTCACCTACCTCTGCTTCACATTTTGTCACTTGAAGCACGAAGGAGAAGAAGTTTACAAGCAGAAGTAGAGAGTAGCCAGAACTCTACTTTCATTTGATGATGATGGTAAGGAAAGAGAGGACGGGGGATTATGTGCCTCTTCAATCTATCCCCTTGCTACAGGGCTCCTGCTTGCCTCGATCCTTAGTCAATGGGATCAGGGTAATTTAAGTGAGTACACGACAATCACATAAAACTCCAGAGGCACATCTCCATTTCTTCCACCTCGCCTGAATTCTATGCGCAACATCCTTCTCAATCTATCCACTCTCATGAATTGTCAATCCAAGTAAGCAATCTTGACTAATTCCTCATTCTCGTTCTTATTATTACTAAAATTGAACTCCATATACTCTATTTTAGTCTTGACTGGGTTTAGGTTTGGGTTTTCAAGTTTAGGTTTAGGCTAAGGAGTTGATATTAGGATTAGGTGTAGGTTTAGGTTTAGGGATTTGAGAATACATTTAGATTTTTGGTTATAAGTGTAGGTTATAGGTTTAGGTTTAAGTTAGGTTATAGGTTAAGGTTTAGGGAATTGAGATTAGGTTAAGGTTTAGGTTTAGGGATTTGAGAATACATTTAAGTTTTATGTTACAAGTGTACGATATAGGTTTTGGTTTAAGTTAGATAATAGGTTAAGGTTTAGGGAATTGAGAATAAGTTAAGGTTTAGGTTTAGGGATTTGAGAATACATTTAGATTTTAGGTTTAGGTTTAGGTTTAAGTTTTGAGCAGGGACAAACATAAAATTGAGTGGGGATAAACTAGAAAATCAGAGGGGCGAACATGAAATTGAGCAGGGGAAACATGAAATTGAGTGGGGCAAACTAGAAATTGAGCAGGGGAAACATGAAAAATGAGTGGTGTTTGTTTAATTTTGTGACGCTATCTATCATGCTATTGAGCGAGGGGAGCATTATCAGTTTGAGCGGGGCACACATGAAATTTAGCAGGACAACCTGAAAATTGAGCGGGTCAAAATAGAAATTCAGTGGGACAAACAAGAAATTCAGCAGGAGTAAAATGAAATTGAGCGGGGCAAACTAGGAAACGAGCGGGGTAAGCATGAAATTGAGTGGGAAAAACTAGGAAACGAGCGGGGTAAGCATGAAATTAAGCGGGGCAAACTAAGAAATGAGCGGGTCAAGCATGAATTGAGCGGGACAAACATGAAATTGAGCAGGGCAGACTAGAAAATGAGCGGGAGAAATTTGAATTTTAAGTGGGAGAAACTTGAAATGATGGATTTAAATGATGGATATCCAATCACTATTGTTTTCCTGTAACGTGGTACATCTAAGATTTATATCCCTCTTATTTTTAGGATGAAGCCCTAAAATGATCTTTACAAATGGATGAACGGAATGGATGAAACACATACATCATGGTAGGGCCCACAGAGCACTGATCACTAACCACAGGGCTGGTGTTAGGGGGAGTAGTCAATCCATTTCCTATACTACATACATTCAATGTGGGCCCAACTGATGCTTGATTTCTTCCTTGGACTGACCATTTTCGGAAGAAGATAAAATGCTGATAAGGGGGGCCTACAAAATGAGTTTTTTTTATCTTTCTCGTGGAACCGAAAGGTGGAAAGGGAGGTGAAAGCAACATGAAAGCAGCAGTGGAAAGGGAGATGAAAATCAAACAATGAAAAGGGAGATGAAAATCAAACAATGAAAAGGGAGAGGAAAAGTGGACAAAGTGAAAAGGAGGGGTATTTTTGTCCTGAAATTGGGTCTCCGCACGTGGAGGTCTAAGTTGCAAAAGTAAGTTTATATTCTTTCATAAAAACAGTTGGATAAAAGGTGGGAAAACTAGATTTTGACAATGAGGTAATTTCATGTTTGTCCCGCTCAATTTCTAGTTTGCCCCGCTCAATTTTTAGTTTGCCCGGCTCAATTTTTAGTTTGCCTGCTCAATTTTTAGTTTGCCTCGCTTAATTTTCAGTTTTCCCCGCTCAATTTTTAGTTTGCCCCACTCAATTGAGCGAGGCATTTTTTTTTTTTTTGCTTGTTGCTTTTATGGGTCCCATCATGATGTATGTGTTATACCAAACCGTCCATATATTTTACGAGCTCATATTAAGGCTTAAGACGAAAAATAAGATAGATCTAACTATCAAGTGGACCACACTATAAAAGGCAGTAGGGAATTGAACGTCTACGATTAAAACCCTTTTAGGGGTTACAAAAGTTTTGGATCATTATGAAATTTATTTTTTCCCTTCATCCAGGTCTTTTTAACCCTATAAATGAACTTGGATGGGGAGGATTTCTCACAAACATCACAGTGGGTGCCCTAAAGGTTTCTAATGGTTGACGCTCATTCAACACTGTTTCCTGCAATGTGGTACACTTGAGATTTGGATATATCTCATTTTTGGTCTCATACCATAAAATGATCTGGAAAAATATATGGATGGCATGGATAAAAAGCACACATCAAGGTGGGGCCCACATACGACCGACCATTCGCCATTGGCTGGTGACAGGCTGAGTACCCAATCCGTTTCCTTGAAAGGAGGGGTATTTTCATCCTGAAATTTGAAATCAGCACGTGCGGGTCTAAGTTGCAAAACAAAGTTTGCATTCCTCCATAAAAACAGCTGGCTAAAAGGTGGGGTCCACAGTCCTAAATTCCTCTTTCTAGAATTGACTCCCTATTCCTAGAATTGACTCCCTATTCAGCAGAAAGCAGAAGGAATAATTTTCATTTTTGGTGATGTTTGATCTCAGCCACCCCTCAACATCTCGAAGGTTCGCTCGAGCGATTTGGGGCGTCAAAAGTAGGGTTGCCAGACGAACTCCTAACGAACGAGATATTGAACAGAAATTGAAACGACGGAGAAGTTTTCGGCTGCGGTATAAATATCTCAAACTATGGCCCACCTTTCCCCATGTAATGGGCTCCACGAACCTCCTAAATGCAATCTAACCCACTTAAACATTCCAGATCATCAAATCAACTGACCAACATAAAAACACCATGGCCAACGGGTCATCTTCCCCAATCGGACCATTGGTGTAGCATTTCAGAAAGTCAATCCTTTCACCAATCCAAGACGTTCATCATGTGATCCACCCGACCAGAAATATCTCTAGGATGACTATCTGGGCCCATGCAAACGTCCAGCCAATTAGGAGAACCCTGATGATGGGTTCCTTGATCTTTTCTTTTGCTAACAGTAGGCTAATCCCAGTGATTAGCCGTGGAAATCTCTAGAAGAGGAAAGGCTATAAATAGCCAGATTTTAGGGCAACTTTCAAGGAAGGTTAAGGAGAGAGAGAGAGAGAGAGAGAGAGAGAGAGAGAGAGTATGAGAGAGCGGCGCTGCACCTTGTGCGCTGAGTCGTAACTCGACCGAGTTACTGGGTAGGATAGAACCCTGACTTTATCCTCCTATCGGTCGCGGGTCTAATAATGAGCTAGGAGAAAGGGAAGGATCCTTCCACATCGGACCGTCGCCACCACCAGCCCGACTCTGCAAAATCTGGGTCGACTCAGTGTAAATTTGGGAGGTATCGTCGAGTCAGTAACGTCTCTGACTCAACCTTCCCAGTGCGGCTGTTGTCGCCAATGGCAGATCCTGGTCGTCCCATTGCAGTAGTGAAGGAAGTTGAGTAGAGAAGCCGCCAACTGCAGCAAACTGCTGGCATTTGCCCAGCTTGATCCAAATCGACTGAGTCAACCCCGCGCCAACTCGTCATCCCAGTCGATTCCCTGGGTTACGCCAATTTTCCCTGGAGAACACACCTCCGTCCAGGTATTATGCTAGAACCCATCCATTCAAACTACATCCACCTAACTTGTTAATAACTCGACCCAACATTCTGCTGAGTCAGGCTAGTGTTACCCTAAAACACAACCAGGAGACCAAGACCGAGTCAAAGAAAATGAGTTCCCTGATTCAGACTAACTCGAAGCAGGACACAACTCGTCCAAACTCTTTCAGTAAATCAAGAAGACCTCAGGTAAAACTCTACAACCTATAGTTAAGATCTCTCTCAACTCAATCGTGAATTAACCAGCCCAGTTTTTCCCAACTGAGTCAAACCTAAAACAACCCTCAAACTGATGACAGATATCACCTAAGGAGAGCTTGAGAAACCTCACCAATCTAGGAACTCAACAACTATTGCTACAATAGGTGGTTTCCCTAAGCACTAAACTCAACTAGTTTGTTAGTTGCGAGTCCCAATTGAGTCAACTCAGTAGTGACTCACTGGGATCTTGAAATGTCTCATCAGGTGCTACTTATAACTTTACGCCTTGAAAGATACTTCCCTTCAACCAATTCCAAGAACAAGTAAGTGATTCATAACGTTATGTGACTAATGACTCATGTGCAAACACTAACTAGAAACCAATACTCATACTTACCTGAATTTTAGGACTCTTGAACTCATCTTGTAAGGACACTAAATCAGGGACACCACCCACCCAAGGTGAGGAATATCCCACATTTCTTCTTTCATTCACTAATTTCCATGTTAGCTTAAAACTCAATTGCAGAGAATTTTAGAGAATTATAAGTATTAATTTCATTCCTCTTATTCCTAGCTTGTGTTTATATTCATGAAGTGACTCCTTTTAATCCCTATTGCTCAAATTCTATATTTATTAGCCATGTGTATAGAATGTTTTCTTACAATTTCCATGCCACATTTATGATTGTTTGTTTATGGGTACACCTCTACTAGTCATGATATGAAATAGAAATTTTCATACTAATTTATCTATAAATTGCATGGTGAAGAATTGTCTTCATTGTCTTCTACATTCTTTAATTTCTAATTTAGTTGACTCTAATATATGGGTAGATCTTAGAATATGGTGAATAAGAATTAGTTTCTAAGTAGTGAACAAAGTAACACTTTGAATCCTATCATTCATATTCAAAACTGATTAAACATGGGACTAAAATTACTTTTGTCACCTCTACGTTATGGATATATTTCTAATTAATGTCACATGAGCCTTACAAATCTCACTTCATTTTATATTATGAGTTGTATAAAGAATATATATGGGTTGTCTCTTTTATGAGGAATATAGAAGGGGCTCTTAGATAATTTAAATGATATAACTCCACTTGAGATTTATATGTCACATTGGTGAGCCCTCTTTTGAGTTTAAAGAAATTATAAAGATCCATGTGGAATTCATGGTTGGATGTTTAACCTTTGTTAAGAACCATCAAATTTGATTATGATTATAATCTAAAGAGCATTCATGTCAAATCCAAGGAAGGTATATGGAAACCATGGTCCATAACGTCCACGTGTGACAGGTGAGTTTTTCCGAGTGCTCAATGTAAGCCACATTCTACTAGGTTTGCTAAGAGTTGTACTACTTAAGTTAAATCCTCAGAATATGTGCATTTGCTCCACTATGGGTCACTCACCCTTACATGAGACTTTTCTAGATTTTTTGAACCTCCTCGGGTGTATCCTGAATATTTTTTCAGAAAATTATATAACCTTGTGCACACTCATCTACATGGCCTTTTCTAAGTAGTTAGTCTACTGAGGGTGGCCTTTTCTTTTGACAGATGGATGTGCATCCCCAGATCTGTGACTTGAGCATACATTCATACATCCATACATAGATACATTTGTTATAATTGTCTTATGAAATAAATGCATTAGTTTAAGCTACATTGGAATGATTTGATATACATGAATCTGTGCAGGAAATTCCCACTAAGTTTTCACTCATCCAATTGTACGGTTGCACCAAATAGACGCAGGTTTGATGGCAAATGGAGACCCCTATGACGGGACCTTAGGGATAGCTAAGGAGGAGTTCGGCGAGGAGCACTTTTATGCCGATGTAGCTGAGTCGTTGGAGCTCAATTGATATCTTAGGATTTACTTATTTTCGTATTTCAAACTTTATATCTTGCTTACATTTTGAGGATTGTAATTAAAATCCCTTGATGAGGGATTTCCTTTAGTTTTCATTCACGTATATTGAACTCCCTTGATTTTGCACTTGTGAGTTTATTTAGCAGTTATCTTTCGTGAATGTTATGAGATTTACTACTTATTAGATGCATGTTAGTTCACTTTATGATGTAACCCTCGGGTTCTCATATTCAAGTGATCATCCCCGGTTAATGAGAACCAGGGTGTTACACCCTCTCCAAAATATTTGCATGTTACTCATTTATTATAAGCTCAGGTGAGTTTCTTCCAGCTCAACTAGCATTACTTCTATAAATTTGGCCGCAGTCATGTCAATTTGGCATGTCTCTCTTAAGGATGACATAGTAACCTCCATAGGCTATACTGCATCATGGCTATAAATTAGTGCAAAAGGACTCATTCCAGTACTAGTCGAAGGCGAATCCCTATAAGCCTATAGGACTTCGCACAATTTAGTATGCCATTCCCGAGGATTGTTGTCAATCATCTTACTTAGAATATTCCCAATGACTTTATTACTAGTCTCAGCCTGGTCATTAGACTAAGCATAGTAAAGTGTTAAATGCGATTTTGCATTGTTCGGCCATTGTCTTTACCTCATTGGATGAGAATGCTGCACTTGATCCAAAATAATCAATTTAGAAATTTCTATTCGGCAGATGATATATGTTTCAATCAACTTGATAATTTCATTTTGGCCAACTCCCCTCATGGGACCATGCCTCTACCTATTTAGTAAAAAAGCATTGGCCACAATAATGACACTATCCATATCGATTACAGGGAGTAATCGCAAGATACCTTTATGAAAGATGGAGTAATTACATTGATACAATGAGTAGGTTAATGCTATTGGATTATTAGTATCCTATGATAGAGCTATGATAAAAACAATGCTTCCATTATTGATAGATTTCTATTGTGGCTTCTCTTCGAGTGTTTCTTCTTATATTTAATGGTTATGACAGCTAAATTGCTGCCATGTTGGTTTTCTATATCCTTTCATCTCTTCTTGAGATATGCCCCATCAATTGTTCTTTTCCGCCCGACCACTTCTCTCTCGGACTTTTCGGGTAATTCTGAAAAAAGTGGGCTGGACGGCAGCTGTAACTCTAAAAAAAGTGTTTTAAATATATCTAAAGGTCTTTCTTACATATAACTTTTCCTATAATGACACGTGTCGGCATGACTGGCATCACGTGGATTTTGGAGTGCAAATCCAACGGTCTATGGTTACGTGCTGGAGCGTGGAAGCTTGTAATTTGTATCTCATCAAGGCGATTTGCATGTGGCAGGATTGAAGATCCGATTTGTAACACACGTGAAATATACACGCTTTCCAGATCTGGGCCAAGTGATCAAAGGGATGGCTAAAAGGCACATAGATGGGTCCAGATCCAACGGACGAGATGAGATCATTAAGATAATTGAATCGGTGGTGTTTCTCAGGTAGAACTCGATGCCATTCAATACTTAAGTCCAACCGTCAAAAATGATGGCTGCCAGTGTGTACAGTGCGGATAACAGATTCATATCAATTGTCGATTCTTAATGGATATTTTCTTACTAAATCTGAACTGTTGACTATTTTCTTGTTAAATAGATGGCCTCTGGTCTAATCCATAGTAGGTTCCACGGTTGAGGTCAAAATCTAGTCGGCCCACTCTCAACGTCGCCCTCTACATATCGTCTCTAAAGCCTGCATCAAGAAAACAGGTAAAGGTGACCCTGGCTAAGTCAGGAGACCCTCCGATGCCTAAGTCAGGATAAGGGAATCGCGGTCTAGGTAGGGAGTAGAGGAGAGCTTGATTTCGCGTACCTGTAGGTATGACGCTGTGTACTATTTATACTTGCCTGTGGGGCGGTCTGGTCTCGATAATCTCGGCACAATCAGAGGGATTCTCGGATTGTGGAGATACCGTCCGCAATCTGTTGATCGTATAGCGTATCCGACGAATAATGCGTATCTGCGAGCGACGTTATCGGTCACGTTTGGTTATGGCAGTTTCCATGTTTAGCGAATGGGATATGCGCATCTGAATGTCTGTTCGACTTGGCTCGTCAGACCACAGTAAAAAATATTCTCCAAGTCAGACGACGTCCGACCCGACCTGTCATGCCGAATCCGATGCGGCCGGCTTGAGCAGATCGTGGTTGGGGAATAATAGGTTATCCGATCGGATTGTTAGGACCCCTCCGAGTTGACCCTCTTCCAAAGATGCTCGCGTATCCTTATTGCGATGCTGAAGTCTGGTCAGATGGCTCGTGCCTCGGGGACCTCGGCTCGGATTTACAGTCGGATTGATGTTTTACCATGGGCTCGGATCTCCCCATAACAGAAGGCCCCGACTCTTCGAGTTTGCTTGCAGGCTCGGAGAGTACTCATGTAGAAAATCTCGCGCCCTTATTGCAATGATGATGGGTCTCGAATTACATTTGTGCTGGTTGGTTTGGTTAACGCGTGGCGACGGTTATGATCTCGAATCTCCTCCCAGCCTATGAGAGGCTGCCTCACAGGCCTGAGGAGGCGTGTACGTGACAGCTCCGACTACTTGGGCGTCACTTCGCATATCGAGGTACACTGCCCGATATCAGAGCTGTACTAACAGTTCAGTACTCCTCCAATGAGATGCGGCCATGTGTGCTCGGAGATCGGCTCGTGCCGATTCGACTTCTGTAATTAAGGCTTGCCATCAATGCAGAATTCCTTCGTTGCCTATATAAGGCACCCCGAACTTTCATTCGTCACTTTACACTCTGAATCAGAAGAGCATACCGGAGGAGGCGATTTTCGACGAGGCGATTCCGACCGAATTCGAAGTTTTCGGTAGAAGGCGATTTCCGGTAGTCACCCGGTAAGTCCTATTGATCTTCACCATTCTTTCTGCCATGTCTTCCGACCTCGAGATGGTTCGTGAATACGCCGATTACTCCGAGCCGGGGAGTTCTGAAAGTGAGAGTGGGGCTTCCGAAGTCCCTTTCGAGACCACTCTCTCATACCCCCCGCCTCGAAGGCAAAAGACGTTGGGCTCTAAAACCAAGCAGCTCAGCAAGAAGACGGCCACCCGAGCCCGCCGAGTCGAGACCACTGCCACCACCGAAATGCCCGCGAGTTTGCGCACTGAAGAGGTAGTCCCAGGAAGCTCTGTCATGTCGGAATATCATATGGAGTGGATCCGTTCGGAATTCCAAATCCCTGACTCCATTCAGATAAGGGCCTCTGGGCCTTTGGACGTAGCTGGCACTCTTGCCAGGGGGGAAGTAACCATCTTCCTTTGTGCGCTGCAGTGCGGAGTCCAGCTCCCACTACACCCCTTTATCAGGAAGGTCGCGGCTTACCTTAGATTAGCTCTCGGGCAATTTACTCCGAATGCTTGGAGAGTGATGATTTCTGCCTACATTATTTGGAGACAAGTTGGCAACTCCGAGCTGACCCCAGAGGAACTGCTGAGTCTGTACCTGGTCAAGCATGACATCAATGATCCATGGTACTATTTTGTGACTTGAGGGAGCAAGGGGTCGGGATTGGTGATGCACCTGCCGTCCTCCAACAAGGACTGAAAAAATAAGTGGTTCTGGACGGCAGGTGAATGGGAGGCACCAGCAGCTAAGCTTAGGACCTCAACGGCTCGTATTCCGACCCATTTTACGAAACCAGGTCGGACTTCATCTAGTATCCGGATTGCTGCCTTATTTTTTACTTGTTTCAATTGAAGTGAAATTTCTCTTTTTCCTTTTGCAGCTTTCCCAAAAGGGTTGCCACTCCTCGACTCAGACCAGAAGAATCGTATTGCGAAGGCCAGAGCGCGATCGGAGACGCTTCATTCCTATGCTGATCTGATCACCGCGACCAACCTTCACTGGTCTGGGCTTTGTAAGTCCCAGCCTTTGCCCACGTCCCTCAGTAAGCTACCCTAATATCTTCGATGGGCTTCCTTTCGGTCACTTAGTAGCTGACCCCGTCTTTTCTTTCGCAGGCATGGCTAAGGCGTCCGGGGCTCGGAAGAGAAAAGCTGCCAACAACGGCTGAGTTGCTGAAGGAAACCCCCCGAGTGAAGATCACTCGGAAGAAGTCAGCCCTCCCTCGCGCGGGAGAAACTTCTATTACGCTGACCCTAGCACCCCTAGCTACAAGACCAGTCGGCTCTGTCCCCGCGGTGCCGACTCCTACGCGCTCTAGTACTGCCGCGGCTCCTTCGACAGTTTTGCGCCCGGTGGTATCTCCTCCTTCGGGGCTCATCCGAACGACCGTGGCCGATACCCCAGTCGTTCCTAGCCCTGTTGCTCCTCGTGCTCCTGCTATCGTCGTTCCCCCCACTACGGAAGCCCCTGCCGCAGCCCCCAAGACCTCCATCGCTATCTCATCCTCCTCCGAACGGGAGGAGGCCATTAGAATGGCCGACAATATGATTTCCCCCCTCCCCCCTCCCTTTGAGATCAGGGGAGAAGTCCACGTCGAGGATCAAAACTCGGCCGGCAGCATGGTAGGGGCCGAGGAGGCTATATATATATATATATTAGATTCTGACCTTTGTTTTCTGTTCAAGCCGTCCCGGTGTTGCTATCAATTTGGGAGAGAGTGCGGGAGCATCGGAGGAGGGAGATAGAGTTCGAGGCTCTCCAGGCTGAGACGACGGCCTTGAAGTCCGAGCAGACCGAACTGTGCCGGCAGCTTTCGGGCGAGAGAGCCAGGGTGAGCCGACTGCAGGGAGTCGTCATTGACCTGAATGACAGGGAGCTGCACCTGCAGGAGAGGGCGGATAATCTTAAGGGTAGTGGCGATGCAGCGACAGCCGAGCTGACCCACGCCAGGGCCCACGCGGATTCTTTGACCATGGAGACTACTCGACTAGGCGAAGCCCTGAAACGCGCCAAGGCCGAGGCGGATGAAGAGCCGACCCGAGCTGTGAATCAGGCTGTGGAGGCTCAGCGGGCCAAGGACGAGGCCTCTCTGGCCGCAACGGTTGTCGCCGCGGTTGAAGATTTCAAGACCTCCAAGGAGAGGGACGCTGAAGTTACAACATTCTACAACCGCGACTTTGATGCTTGTCTCGAGGCAGTCCTGAGTTTATACCCAGACCTCGATCTTGACCCTCTTCTTCCTGAGGACTCAGAAGACGCTCCTGCTGAAGTTGCACACTCGGATCAAGCCCCTGACGTCCAGGCTCCTCCTCCAGCATGAAGGCATATTTTATTTTATATTTTTTTTTTAGAAACTATCAATGTATTTTTTATCCCTCCGAGGGGATTTAATGAAAAATATTTTTTTTGGTATTGCGTTAACTTGTTCTGAGATGTAGTCGAGCAAGCCTCTTTATGGGCCTTACCCCTTCATTCCGTTATATTGTCGAGCCGAGTACTCCAATGGAGGGTCGGGTCATTATTAGGCTTTTTTCCTCGGAAGGGATGCCTTGTTAATCTTTCGTAAGATTAGGCTCCAATCCCTTAAAGGATCGGACCATTTAATTCGTGCTTGTGTTGATAAGACAATGGGGCAGGCATCCAAAGTAGAATTAAACTTTTATTAAGAGCCTTAAAGGCTAGCCGCTCAGAGGCGTACATTTTATTATGAGCCTTAAAGGCTAGTTCCTCATGGGTAGTAAATCTTCAAGTGCTCAGCGTTCCAAGGATGAGGGAGATGATGTCACACCCCAAACCCAAAAATCAGATTCACAGGAATTTCGATCGTCAAATCCGGTGTCGACAGCCTCCGTAGTACCCCATTCTCGGCTCCAAGTGCAACATACGCCAGATTCCGATTCTGGGATCCTATAAGGAGGATTTTCTAACGTACATAATAAGCATAACCACAAGTTTACCCAAATCATAAAGGCAACGCAACATCATCATCACATATCCACTAATATAATCATTTGAATACAATGCTAAAAGAAAAATACATATATCGAAATCAAAGCTCCAGAAGACAGTTGCACGCTTCAAGCTCAACGCTGCTGCAACCTAATGCTACCTGCACGCATCTATCATGCATAAGCTTATAGAAAGCTTAGAGGGTGGTGAAAGTGTGTGCACAAGATAAGTGCCAAGTATACCATAAAGCTGATAAATCATACAAATTCGGAATAAGCAGAAATACTGGCCAGATCATGACTCATACGATATCTGAGTGATGCGAAAATATACGGTGGGTCCATGAATACAATCAGCTGTACCAAAGTTATGTGATGCAAGGCATGAATGCTATCGGCCATACTAAGGCCATGCAATGCAAAACTTATAAGACAACAACAGATGCTGAGGATGCAATGCAATATGCAAATCCAGGCAAGCCATAAATATCATCAATCTCATCCAGGCCATATAAGTGCAAAACATCATAACCCATAATACTAAGTACTGCGAATACAATGTAATATGCGATGCGAATGAAATGACTATGCTGAAATGTGAAGTCGAGATGATAGTACGAAGTATCGCAAGCTATGGGATCTATCACAAGGGAATTCTATCTAAACCAGTCACATACCTAAATTTGGATAGTCAGACAAAATATGATAAACTCCTGATCTCAGGTTAGTCACGCGCCCAACCAAAATCCTAGCTCTGCGAAGGTACACGTAACAAATAGTTACGCACCACCAACCCGAGTGGATAGTGAATGGATGAATGAATGAGTGTGCAACTCCTTCTCAGTAGCCTGTCAGCACAGTAGCCTGCCAACCGCTAGTAGCTCACCCAGTGTGGTAGCTCGCCCAGGCCTCAGCCCCGCCCACATCACACCGCCCACATCAGGGTCCGCCCACGTGCGCCCGCTTACATGTGCAACAGTGATGGGGTATCATAGTATCATGTCAGTCCTCATATCAAGTCCACATATCAGTATAGTTACTCTCTAGGATCATCATCGGGGTCTATTATACTCCACACCGACTGCCTCCTCCCTGGCTGCACAGCCCTGCGAGTGGAAGAGACCTCACTATCCGCCTAGCCAGTAGTCTGCCAATACCTACCCAGCTCGTCGATAGCGGACCCATTTATGAGCTGATCATACTCAGCCTAGCTTATAGCCTCCTCCCTCGGGCGGGTAAGGCCACACCCCCTCCTAACCGGCCACGACATAGTGGGAGACGCAGCCTACTGGTATTCGGCACTCGAGCGCTCATGTTCCACTCGGTCTAGACGTTGGGGCTACTCCTGGCCTCGGAGGTTCTGAAATTTTCACCCAAGGACATCCTACGTGCCCTATAGTGCTAGAACCAAATATTTTCTGTGTCTCATCTAGCCATTCACGATGTGCCTGTGGAGGTCTGTAACGCCCTGAAAATTGGGGGTCGAGCATAAACTCCACTCCCGAGTTTCAGAACATCACTTCTGCAACATTTTCAATGATGGATGAATGTCGGCTGTAATAGTGTATAAAACATGAAGTGGATTAAGCCAAAACAGCATATCATACTCCAGAAACAGTTAAATTAGCAAGCGAAAGAATGTGATAAATATATAGAATATATGAACGGTTGTAGGTCTCCAGAGTGTGAACATATTACCAGGTTAAACATATACATGTATACTCTAAAGATGAGCAAAGAATATACATGGGTGTTTAAATAAAAGGCAAAATACCAAGTATATTGGCATCTAATCAGTAACCCTGTAACCCCGTCAATCAGAACCTGCATATAGGAGAATGCCTTCTCATCATCCTCAAAGTTTGGCTCCCCCTCGCAGGTCCCGCCATCATCTGAAAGTACAACAGGGTCTGGTGGGTGTCCAGAACACCATCCCGTAATGTGGGAGTGAGTAGCTAACTCAGTGAAAACTATACAGCAAATGTTAACATGTTATCAATTCAATCAAGCAGTAATGATAAAGTAATACAATCAAACATTTTTAAATGATGTAATTAATGTAAGGATGAAATGACATAATGGATGCCCTCGCCAACATACTCCCTCATGCGACACCATCTTACGTCCGCGGCATGCTTTCTTCCCTCAGTGCTACACATCTTCCAGGCACATGCAGTGCGATATAAATATGATTACCGAGTTGTTATTAGTCCTTTTCATACAGCAGGATTGGGAAGCTAAGGTACCTCCCTTATATCAATACCCAAACAATGATCCATTCTATGGTCGTCAGTCCTAGCATCTCATATGAAGTACGGTTCTAGGTCGCTGCAAGGGCTGTCAGGGCTGTTACACGCACTTGTTGCACTGCTCCCCCATCACCTTATCAATACAGGCCTAGTTTATACTCTGTTTACTGCGGGAAGGCTCGTCGCCTCTCCACAGATTCAGAATATGCTCGAGGTCACTACAAAGGGCTGTCAGGGCTATTGCTCGCACTCGTTGCACCGCTCCCCCATCACCTTATCAGTGTAAGCCGACAACAAGAATATAGTGTCCCATACCACTATAATTTGCTCAAGAGTCTGGGTTGCTCACTGGTCACTACGGGGAGGTTTGTGGCCCCAGCGTAGGCCGACAGCTGGACCACGGTGTCCCATACTACCATGCCCGGCTCATGAGTCTTAGGGGATCGAGGTACCAAGGTTAGAGGGGCTTTCCAATGGTAAGTTTGGTACCTTAGGTTCAAACAGTAGCGTCCAAACATGGTGAACAAACATCGGGCCAATCGGGTTACTTGACAAGCTCGACTAGTACGAGCGCACGTTGAGTTGATCGACATGAATGCGCAAGCACTCGACGTGGCCTAACCACTGTTGAAAAGCAACATACGGCTCGGGTTCATCGAGACATGTCCTAAGTGGCGAGACAATCTCAGCCACCAAGCAGAGTCTATTACCGATTGCCTGGACTATTTCATAGTCCCAAACACGTACAATTACAACAAATAAGCATATGAGATTATCAAGGCAGTAATGAATAAATAAATCTATCCTACAACCATTTGAACATACTATGGAAACATGGATATACAGTACATAAAGAAAATCATACACACAGCTAAACATGAATCATGTACAATCCATGAATGTAAACATGCACACAGCTAAGGCAGTTGGGATTCATATCTCAACTCCCTTATAAATCACAATTTACCAACTACTAAATCATTCAGACATTTTATACAAGCACTTAGACTACACCTATTACATAATACATATTATGTATTAATTAGCATACATATTAGTGCAAAACCTTTCGTCAAAGGGTTATCGCCTATACAAACAATCATATATCCACAACAGTCTGTCATGGAGAGCACACTTACAAAGTCTATACTTATTCGGTCATTTTCACAAACACTTAGGCTACACATACTAACTACACATTGTGTATTAGTATATCATGTATTTGGACTAAACCTTTAGCCCAGAAGTTGTTACACATACATCCAGCATACATAGACGGCAGTTAATCATGGCAAGCACAAATCTGAATTTTATACATATATGGTATTTTCTACAAATACGAGGAATACAGTATAATTAACATAATTAACATATAACTGAAAATCGAAATGGACAACACTTTGTACATGTGAAATAGCATCCTAAGCAAGAATAAATCATTTCTTAACATTGAAAGTCTTGAAAACCATAACCTAAACATATATAGTCCGCACCTTAAACCAGAAATTACGAAACGGAGTTGATTCAGACAATAAGCCTTCGTCAACGGCTCAACGGCAACCTATACCATGAAATAGGTTAGCGACATCATCACTTATGCTATTTGGAACTCTAGAACAGGTTAGGGTTATAATTTCTTACCTAAGAACGGAGTTGAAATCTCCAGAATAGCGATGTAGGTGGATGGATTTGGCACGTGGAGCAGCAGGGAAGAATAGCAGGAGGGTTCTCCCACTTCTCTCACACTTTTTCTCTCTTTTCTCTCTCTCTCTCTCTAGGGTTTGAGAAATTCGTATGGGTTAGAAAGCTAAGGGTTTAAGGCCCTTTTATAAGCCCAAACATAATGAAAACATACTCCAAGTCAAGGTATACTTAAGTTATAACCAAATCGGGTCTGTTCCGATCCAACGGAGCGCTTCTGGAGGTCCTGTTACTAAATGCGGTCGGACTTAAGCTATCTAATATTGGATCTAGGTCAAGTTAAGTTTTTAATCCGGTCGGGTTTTCAGATCGACCGTGGCCGACTAGTTTCAGTTTAGCGGTCACCGGAACTCGATCAGGGCCACAAGTGCTATGACATGTAAGGGCCACCTATCCTGATCGAGGGTGAAATTTGGTCGAATTCCAATGGCCAGAATGATTAAAAATGTCACGCAAGCGACACGTGCCAGATTTATTTAAATCACATTTAATTTATAAAGAATTCTACTCTTTCTCACACTCCTTGCTCCAGGCTCAATGAAATAGCCGCAAGACATCAGTTGGGCTTAATTTTTGAAATGGTTGTCAAGTCCAACTAGGCGGTCATAATTGTCTAAGATTATCACTATCGGACTTTCGACGCGCGGTCTAGATCCAATACAAAGTTTCAAAGGGTTCCTGAGAACAAACAGGTTTAGAGTTTGATCCTGGATTTTAGGGTAAGATAGTGTCAATGATTCTACATGTTTTGGCTCTAGCAGATCGTATTTAAAGTGGTTGGTGACAATCTCACAGGTCGTATAATCTAACACTTAGTTAGTTTCATCTAATTTCTAAAGGAAGTAACTTATAATGATCTCTGTTTGAGATGAGATTTGAAGGGTGGAGTGAGAGTGCTTGGAAACGAAAAAAAGGAAGAGTTTGGAGAGGGACTTTTAGAGAGATTTGAGAGAATTTTTAAGAAAAGAAAAGCTTGGAGGGGTGGTTTGTGAATGAAGTAGTAGATTTAGAATGAACTAAGGGTCGAACCCTATATGAAGGGGTCCCACTTGACCCCAAACACCATCGGCCAGGGCGGCCGGCCCGGCCGAGCTCGTTAATCGGCGAGGCCTCACCGACTCAGCGAGGTCCTCGCCGCCCACTGGACAAACCGGTGAGGCCTCGCCCTTTTGGCGAGGACCTCCTGCCCCCTGGGTCCCAAAAAAGTCTGGGTCCCACCCTGGATCTCCCTGTAAGCGCTCTGTTTGGCCCCCGACTCCATTTGAGACGTTTGTAGGCCAATTTGCAAACTGGAATTATTTTATGCATCGTGTAGCATATGATTTTGGGATAGGAGACGCTAATGTATCTAACTAACCTATTTATTTTATTAGATTCCAAAAGGTTAAGGGTCAAAACTCATTTTATCTATTTATTTACTATTTATGGTAAGTTTTAATTTCAGTATTGTTCTTCCTCATTTATACCCTAGGATTGG
Source organism: Magnolia kwangsiensis (assembly GCA_037074715.1). NCBI lineage: Eukaryota > Viridiplantae > Streptophyta > Magnoliopsida > Magnoliales > Magnoliaceae > Magnolia > Magnolia kwangsiensis. Next base: position 49,388,062 of record CM073588.1, read on the forward strand.
TGTGTATTATGAATGTGCTTTAAAATAAATGAAGAATAAAGTAGTGGAGGGTGATAATTTGAAGGAATTGGATAAAAAGAGGTTTTAGGCTTTGAGATTGAGTGTAAGATGTTGGGATTGACCTACCACCTAAGTACATTCATTTCTAGGTTTGGAATAGAATGAAACATGGTCTAAACCCTTCGATTGACGGCCTAGAAGTGATTTGGGGTCGTTATGTGTGATCAGGAGTGTGCACGGACTCAATCTCGGCGACCGTTTATAATGAGTTTTAATTTAAGTATAGTTCTTTACTATTTAAACTTGAGGATTCGTGTCTAATATGAAAGTACTTGGAGAAGTTTGAAGAATGAGGTGGTGAAAGGTGAGTTTTGAGGGAAATGGGTTGAAAAGTAATTTCTCTGGCTTTGGAATTAAGTTTTGAAAGTGATAAGGTTGACCCATTGCCTAAGGCGTCTAATTCCAGGTTGGCAAAAATCCGGAGTGTTACAAGGTCATAGCCCTGATGTCTCTAGGGCGTGCAGTGATCATGATATACAAATGCGAGATGCATGAATCACACCGTCAAATCATGTAGCAATCCAGCACATACAGCGCGATGATGTGGGGCACTCCATCTCATAAAGAGTCCCACAAATGGTCTGTCCAATGGCATATGCTATGATCAGTCACTACTCATATCAAGCATACATATGATGCGTATGTTCATGAATCATGGAGTTATACTAGGCATGTTATAAAGTGATGAACTATCTTTACAATGCAGATGGGCTTGGACGATCTACACACAACTATTATGGGCCTATTAATGGGCCCTAGGGAGAGTTATAATGCGGACATTTAACCAACATTATTCTTATAATGTGGACGTCAAACCAACATTGCTCCCAAGGCATGGCCCGCCATAACGATCAATACATAAATCACGGTGGAATCACATTGCAATGGGCCTTATGTACATCCCATTGGCCCTCGACCCATGGGCCTCCAATACATCAAATGGGCCTCATAACATGGGTCTCATATATATCAAGGTGGAACTCAACACGGGTCATAAATACATCTAGATGGGCCTCGTAACATGGGCCTCATATATATCAAAGTGGGCCACATCAATGGGCCACACCAATAGGCTTGTATACATTGTAATGGGCCATAACCCATGGGCCTTCATACATCACAATGGGCCTTAACCCATGGGTCCTAATACATCACAATGGGCCTCAACCCATGGCCCCAAATTCATTTCAATGGGCCTCAACCCATGGGCCATCAACACACCAAAGGTGAGCCTCAACAACAGGCCTTAAACATGGTAAGTGAGCCACATCACATAGGCCATATGCATATCAAATGGGCCACACCAATAGATAAGTGGTGGTAATGATTTCCACCATTAAAATTTCTAAGGCGTCATGTTAAACAGGCCTAAAAACCCATCCAGAGTATAAGATTACGGGGTTGCCACCATCCAATCAGCTCAAAACTTTATATGCAATCTTGGGACCACAAATTAGCTGTACACGTCAAATTTCAGCTCCTGAATCCTTCTGAAAATGGCTAAACTGATAGATCAGCCCCTGAAATCATGATTTGGGGCCCGCCTGATATCTGGATAAGCTTCAAATTTGGTCTCAATGCTTTAAATGAGCTGACAATGTGGATGGATGGAGCAGATTTCTCACAATCATCACCATAGACCTATATGTACATTCCATGCACATCATGTATATACATGCATGACATTTTCTCATTTACGTAAACACACTGTGCATTTAAAAAAATTTTAGTACGGCCTACTCCACATTTAAATCATCGATCCGTACCATCCATTGTGTTCAGAAGGAAGATTTAACCCTTGCCAAAGTCGCATTCTGAAACTATGCAAGCTGTTGCAACATCCTAGCCGTTAAATATAAGATGGACGACGAAGTAGATAAACCCGTGGACTGCACGGATTTCACTCCAAAAACAGTCCTTTTCGGATGGTTTTTCATCCTGAAATCAATGGATGGAGTGGATATAGAACAAACACATCATGGTAGGTCCCACTGTCCGGGTGAGGACGGTGTTAAATAAAACACATAAATCATGGTGGTGCTGTGGAAGGTGTGACTAAACCACATACATCATAGTGGGTTCTACCATCCACTGTTGTGGACGGTGTGGACATAACACATACATCTTGGGGTCCCATGTGGGGCCCACTACAATGTTTACTTGACTTCCAACCTGCTAACAAGGCCATGCTGGCCTAGATGGAAGGAAAAAAATAAATTTCATATTAACCCAAAACTCTGTGAAACCAAAGATGGGTTTTCAATGGTAGAATTCAATCACTGCTGTTTCCAATGATGTGGGCCACCTAAGTCTTGTACGTGGCTGAAATTTGAATTGGGCCCACTTCAGGAAGGGGCTCACCCAATGAACAGGTTGGATGACAAATATACATCATGGTGGGGTCCACGCATGTGGCCCACCAACCAATGGACGACATGATATTTACACCGTTGAGAGCACGCACGTGCTGCTGTTGCAAGTGCAGCAGCAGATGCAGCGACTGCTGCTTAACAATGACAGAGGTGGGTCCCACGTAGGGCCCACCATAATGTTTAGATGCCATCCAATCCGTTGATGAGGTCCATAGACCTAGATAAAGAGTAAAAACAAATTTCATATTGATTCCAAAACTTCTGTGGGGCCTAAAAAGGGTTTCAATGGTAGAGTTCAATCACCGCTGTTTCTTGTGGTGTGGGCCACTTGAGCCTTGGATGTGATTGAAAATTTGAGGGGGCCCACTTCAAGCAGTGGCCCACCTTATGAGCCAGTTGGATGACAAATGAACATCATGGTGGAGCCCACAGCTGGAGCCGTGGGGCCCTGCTCGTACGCCCGCCCACTCATCAGCGCAGGCGCTACCTGCACCTCTGGCAGCAACAGCCCTGCTGCTTTGCATTCTTTTCTTTTTTTTTTTGAAAAGCAGTTTTTTCGTAGTTTTTCCTGTGTAGGGCCCACTTCAAGTCAATCCAATCCAGCCATTAGATTCCACAACTCGTAAGAAATCCAACGAGTCCAATGTTGGGTATTCTTTTGGTGCATAGAAAAATCAGGGAAGATTTCAACGGTGGAAATCACTGTTTCCTGAAGTATGGCCCGCCAGAAGATTGGATCAGCCCTATATTTTAGCTCAACGCCTAAAATATTATGAGAAAAGGGATGGACGGCGTGGATTGAATACATTCATCAAGGTGGGGCCTATGCAAGTGGCCCAACCCATAGGCTTGAAAGTAAGCTCATATTTGTGACGTTCAATGTGGGTCCTGCTCAGGTGGGCCACCACATGATGATTAGTGTGGATATCGCACTTATAAGTGGGCCCCACCTACAAGTGACTTGGGTTCAATACATGCTTCATGGTGGGGTCCATCCAAGTGGGCCACACGACCATAACATCTCATAAACACACAAAGAATGAGAGACGGAGAGAGAGATTGAGAGGGACACGTGTGATGGAGGGACCCCGGCACTATGGGCCCTCCATTGCATGATCTACAATATACATTAAGTGGGTCCCATTTCATATGGGCCCACCGGTCAAAATCAACGGTGGAGATCCTTTCTCCACTGAAATGGACGGTCTAAATGACCATTTATGCAAAGAAATTAAACATCATGATGGGATCCATGGAGAATGGCCCCATCATGGATTGATCTTGAAATCAAAGTGGGCCATTGGCCACATTTAGGGTACAACATGAGATCCATACCATTGATCGGTAGGTCTCACTTGGCCCATCATCAAAACAAGAAATCCACACCTATAGAAGCACCCACCGTTCGATCTTCTTGGTCCGTTGGAATGTCGGTCTCCTTGTGCTTCACTTTGATGGTGAAAGATGAGAAGTGGATGGCTAGGATGAAGGATTTGGGGTGAAAAGTGGGCCACACATGCACTCTTTTCTCTCATGAAAATCCATGGACATGTGAGCCTCTTGCTCTTAGTGTTGCTTAGACAAAAAAAGAAGAGAAAAAGAGAGAAATGGGATGGTTAAAAGAGAGGTGATGGATGGGTGTGATGGGTGAAAGGGTGAGTGATGTGTGATGTGAGTGATGGGTGAGGTGAGAGCTTGGTTGACTTTGGAGTTTTCCTGACTTGTGGAGAAAGAAAGCATAGGTGCTTGGTACTTGACATGAGAGGTGATTGATTGGATTAATGGGACATGTTGTAGAGATTCTCTTGGGATTGTAAACGCGTGGCATTTTTTTGAAATAAACGCTGGCTCACATCTCTTAGTCAGGGTATCAGAACGGTACATGAGTCGTGGCTTTAGAACCGCGGTGACTGTGCAATCGTAATGGTACAAGTCTCGGATCAAGCTGACTCAATTCTATAGGATACGACTAAGGTTTGCGTGCAAACATCGATTATCAGTCACAGGTTGCCAGAATTCGACAGGAAGGATCGCAGAGTTGATGGAACAGTACGAACTACGATACAGGTCTTACCGATGACGGCCTTCGAGGTCTTTCAGGTGATACGAGCCTGATTTGGTAGACCTGACCACATGATATGGTCCTTCCCATTTGGGTCCTAGCACTCCTGCCCCTGGCTCAGCCATATTGTGGAAGACCCGTCGGAGGACTAAGTCCCCTGGGCGGAAGCGCCTGACTTTGACCTTTGAATTGTAGAAACTCGTTACCTACTGATGCCGAGCCGCCATTCAGAGCTTGGAAATCTCTCTGAGTTCTACGAGCAAATCCAGATTAGCAGCGATCAGCTCAGAGTTTTAATTTTCTTCGAAGCTTCTTACTCGCGCCATTGGGATTCCGATTTCCACTGGCACCATTGCCTCCGAGCCATAGGACAGCAAAAATGGGGTTTCTCCTATCGAAGTCTGGGCTGTGGTCCTATAATCCCAGAGGAAGAAGGGGAACTCCTCGATCCAATTTTCCTTCGCTTTTTCCAGCTTCGTCTTGGGATGGTGCTTTATGATCTTGTTGATCGCCTCTACCTGTCCATTCGTCTGCGGGTGCCGAGGCGATGAGTAAGTGTTCACAATGCCAAGCCCTTGACACATACTACGAAACTTGTCATTATCGAATTGGCAGCCGTTATCAGAAACGATGGTTCATGGGATTCCGAACCGGCAGATGATATTTTTTCACACAAAGTCGATTACTTTTTGCTCAGTGATCTTTACGACTGGCTTGGCCTCGGCCCACTTAGTGAAGTACTCGACTGTAACTATAGCGAACTTGACTTGTCCCTTCCCAGTGGGTAAGGGACCAATGATGTCAATCCCCCATTGGGAGAATGGCCACGGGCCGCTTATGGGGGTCATTTATTCTGTCGGTTGCCTCGGCACGGCAGCAAAACGCTGACACTTGTCACACTTCCGAACAAAGTCCTTGGAGTCTTGTTTAAGAGTCGGCCAAAAATACCCTTGACGAAGAATCTTCATGGTCAAGGCACGACTGCCAGAATGGTTTCCGCAGATTCCCTCGTGAATCTCCTGAATCACGTAGTCGGCCTCGTCCGGTCGGAAGCATCTAAGGTAAGGCTGAGAATGCCCCTTCTTGTACAGCATTCGGTCCAATATGGCATACCGGGTCACTCTGACCCTAAGTCGCCTCGCCTCTAGTTTATCCGAGGGGGTTTCTTCGGATGACAGATAATTGAAGATCGGGTCCATCCAACTAGGAATGGACTGGACGGGATTGACTTTCTCCGACTGGCTGATACTTGGGTGCTCAATGAACTTGACAGGAACGAAACGCGGGATCTTTTCCTCTTAGGCCGAGGCGAGTCTTCTAAGGCATCGACCCATGAGTTCTCGACTCTGTGGATCTATCGGATGGTGCAACTCCAAAATCTCTCGATCAATTTCCTTGCTTCCTCGAGGTAGGCGATCATTTTGACTTCTTTAGCTTCGTACTCCGAAGAGATGTGGTTCACTACCAGCTGCGAGTCACAACGGACTTGCAGGGTCTGAACGCCTAGGCTCGCTACCAGCCTGAGCCCAGCTAACAATACTTCGTACTCGACTTCGTTGTTTGAGGCTTTGAATCTGAGTCTGATTGCATATTGGATTGTCGTTGAATCAGGTGCAACCAGGACAACACCGGCTCCTGCTCCTTTAATATTGGAAGACCCATCAACATAAAGGACCCACTCCAGATCTGATGCTGCCTCTTGGTTGCTCAACGAGATAGGTGGTGTCATTTCAACTTCCTTACTGACTTGCTCCTCATCCGGAGTTGTGAACTCAGCGATAAAGTCGGCTACATCTTGACCCTTGAGTGTCGTCCTGGGGCGAAATTGAATGTCAAACTCTCGAGCTCTACGGCCCACTTGGTCATCCGACTGTCTCAGAGGAGAGTCTGTTAGCACAATAATGGAGTGGGCCTGGAAGTATGGTCGTAGTCTCCTGGCTGAGACGACGAGGCAAAGCGCCAGTTTTTTCAAGGACTGGTACCTTGTTTTAGCTGGTACCATGGCTTTGCTTACATAGTACATGAGGTACTACTTACTTCCGACCTCTCTGATCAGACCCGAACTGACAGCTGAAGCCGAGACTGCGAGGTAGAGGAACAAAGGCTCCCCTTCTTCAGGCTTAGACAATAGAGGTGGTGAACCCAAGTATTGTTTTAATTGCTGGAAGACATGATCATACTCTGGCGTCCACTCCGCCTTCTTATGGCCCTTTAGCTGTTGGAAGAAGGGAAGACACTTATCCGTAGCCCTAGATATGAAGCGTCCGAGGGCGGCAACTCTTCCCGTGAGACACTGTATCTCCTTAAGAGTCCGAGGCGAGTTCATGTCGAGGAGAGCCTTGATCTTATCCGGGTTGGCCTCGATACCTCGCTGACTGACTTGAAAGCCAAGAAACTTTCGTGACTCAATCCCAAATGCACACTTAGAGGGATTCAATTTCATATGATATTCTCAGAGGATGCTGAATGTTTCTCCGAGGTCGGAAAGGTGGTTGGAGGCTCGAGTATTTTTCACTAACATGTCGTCCACGTACACCTCTATGGTGCACCCAATCTGGCTAGCAAACATCTAATTCACCAGCCTCTGATATGTTGTCCTAGCATTTTTCAGGCCAAATGGTATGACCCGATAACAGTAAAGCCCTCTGTCCGTGATAAAGGTAGTCTTCTGCTTGTCTGGGGGATACATAGTGATCTGGTTGTACCCAGAATAAGCGTCCATAAATGAGAGTAACTCATGTCTGGCCGTGCTGTCCACTAGTTGGTCGATCCGAGGTAATGGGAAACTGTCTTTGGGACATGCTTTATTCAGATCAGAATAGTCTACACAGACCCGCCACTTCCCGTTGGATTTCCTGACGAGCACTACATTTGCTATCCAGTCAGGATAGTACACTTCTTCTATGAAACCTGCATCGAGCAGGACTGAGACCTCCTCGGCAATGGCTTCATACCGTTAGACATCGAACGGTCTTCTTTTTTGCTTAACTGGCCAGTGATCTGGGTCCACGTTCAGCCTGTAGACCAGCACATCAGGTGAGATCCCCGGCATATCTGCGTGCGACCATGCGAAGATGTCTCAGTGTTACTTCAAGAAGGCCAATAACTCGTTCCTCCGCTCGGGATTCAGTGATGATCCGAGCTGAACAGTTTTGCTCGAGTCTGATTCATCGAGCGGTACTCTTACCAGATCTTCGACTGAGGAGCTTTCCATCGGTCCTCGAGGATCCAAGGCGTCCATTACGAGCGTTTGTTTGGCAGCTCCTTTTCTTACGGCTATCGCATAACACCTTCGCGCCTCGCGTTGATCGCCTCGGAGATAACCGATCCCACCTTCAGCTGGGAACTTCATCATCAGATGGTAAGTTAAAACGACCGCTCTCATTGCTTTGAGGGAGGGTCTGCCCAGGATCATGTTGTGGATAGATGAAACATTGACAACTAAAAAGTTCACCAAAAGTGTGACTTGATGTTGCCCTTCTCCTACTGTTACTGGGAGGGAGATGGCTCCTTCGGAGATGACTCTTTCTCCGGCAACGTGCAAGGGAGTCTTCACGGATCGGAGCCGGGACCATGGGATTCCCATCTTTTCTAATGCTTCAGAATACATAACATCAGATGAACTCTCGGTGTCGACCAAGATGCGGTACACTTTGTGATTTGCTATGGTCATGGTAACCACTAGCGCGTCATCGTGCGGATGCTGGATCCCGGGCGCATCATCTTCCGTGAAAGTCAGGCTGCATGGAGCGACTCAGAGTTTCTTGCTGGGACATTTTGTCAGGTTTATGTGGTGTACCGGCTCAAATTTTCTGGAATGGGCTTTTCGAGCCCTGTTTGAATCCCCTCCTCCAACTGAACCCCTAAAGATGGTGCGAATTTCGGTGGGTTCCTCTGTGGGATTTTTGACTGTTCTCAGGGTCGTTCCTCTCTCCGAGCGAACTTCTCTTTTTTGGTGTAACGACGTAGATGTCCCTTGCGGATGAGGGACTCAATCTCCTCTTTCAGATCCACGCACTCGTCCGTGTGGTGACCATGGTACCGGTGGAAACGGCAGAATTTTTTCTTGTCCCGGTGCTCTGGGTCAGCCCTCATGCAGACTGACCAATTAAGTAGTCTGTCTCCTCAGATATCTAGCAGAATCTGCTCGGCGGATGTATTACGTGGGGTATAGGAACGGAATTTCCCTTCCGGCCTGCGGCTCGGTCGACGATCGCGGGAAGCGCGGTCATCCGCCCCTTTGCTAGTCGGCTGGGAGTCTTCGTTCCGAGGTCTCTTTCCTTTGTTCGTCGAGTCAGATACTTGCGTGCCTTTTCTAGCGTTAGTGAACTCCTCGACGTTAGTGTACTTCTGGGCTTTCACCATGAAGTCCGCTAGCGTCTTTGGCGGACTCTTTTCGATAGAGAAGGTGAATTTTCCTTCCTTCAATCCGCTCAGAATGGCAGCGAGAGCCATCTTGTCATCGTAGTCCTCGACATGCAATGCTTCTTCAGTAAAGCGGGCGATGTAATCCTTTAAGGACTCTTTCGGGGCCTGCTTGATGGTGAGCAGGTGAGTGTTGGGTTTCCTTCTTCTCTTACCGCTTATAAAATGCGTAAGGAATAGTCGACTTAGTTTCGTGAAAGAATCCACGGAGTTGGGTTTGAGCTGGCGATACCAAATCCGAGCGGACCCTGTGAGGGTGACAGAAAAATTCCTACACATCATTGCGTCCATTGCAGTCTGGATTTACATCTACGATCGGTAGGACTCCAGGTGTTTGGATGGATCCGCAGATCCTGAATACTAGATGATGAGAGGCATCCGAAACCTCTGCGGCATCATTTCAGCCATGATGGCTGGGGTGAAGGGAGGCTCGGTCTCTTCCATCATCGCTTGGATCGTGGCTGAAACTGTCGATTGTTGCTACTTTTTCTCCAATGTCAGGAACCGGTCTTTCAACTCCACAAATCGTGCCTCTCATGGGTCCCTATTTTCCACGACGACCTCTAGGGCATCCTCGACCTCCGGCGTTCTCCTTTCTCTCCTCCGTTCTAACTGATGACGGAGGTCCGTGGGAGGCAGGGCAGATGTGGCTGAATGAATGGTTGTGGGGGCCCGAGTGGTGGCGTTCCGTGCGAATACCTCGGCGTGTACAGAAGGAGGATTTTGACTCGAATGCGGCACCCCCGAGTGTTGGGGGGCTTCAAGTCTCACACTCCTCAATACGAGCGAGTTTTCACGAACAACCCTACCGGCTCCAGAATAGGTCGTTCCTGAGCTGGACGTGGCTCTGGCTCTCTCTACTGTTTCATTCGGTTTATCTCGTCGCGCAGGGCCTGGATCTCGTTCTGCATGGCTCGATACTTGCTTGACCTGTTATGTGAACGTTGAGAAGGTCCTGGTGCGGACTCGGCATGAAGCGGTGATGACGACCGAGTCTGCTCATTAGGTTGTGGCTGCACTACTGCAGCTTTCTTCTTCCTCGCCATTGCTTGGGAAAATGAGAACTTGACTTCTAATTTCAGGTTCCCACAGACGGCGCCAAAAAAATGTTGGGATCAAAATCTGGTTGGCCCTCTCTGCACGTCGCTCTCTACGTATCGTCCATGAAGCCTGCACCAAGAAAATGGGCAAAGGTAACCCTAGCTAAGCCGGGGGACCCTCCGATTCCTAAGTCAGGACAAGGGAATCGGGGTCTAGGTAGGGAGTAGAGGAGAGCTTGATTTTACGTAGATGTAGATATGGCACTGTGTGCTATTTATACTTGCCTGTGGGGCAGTCTGGTCTCGATAATCTCAGCACGATCAGAGGAATTTTTGGATCGTGGAGATACCATCCGCAATCTATTGATCGTGTAGCGTATCTAACGAATAATGCGTATCTGCGAACGACGTTATCGGCCACATTTGGTTATGACAGTTTTCATGTTTAGCGAATGGGATATGCACATCTAAATGTCTATTCAGCTCGGCTCATCAGACCACAGTAAAGAACATTTTCCAAGTCAGACGACGTCTGACCCGACCCGTCATGCCGAATCCGATGCGGCTGGCTTGAGCAGATCGTGGTTAGGGAATAATAGGTTATCCGATCGGATTGTTAGGACCCCTCCGAGTTGACCCTCTTCCAAAGACGCTCGCGTGTCCTTGTTGCGATGCTGAAGTCTGGTCAGATGGCTCGTGCCTCGGGCGCCTCGGCTCGGATTTACATCCGGATTGATGTTTTACTATGGGCTCGGATCTCCCCATAACACCATATATATTTTTTGTCAGAAATCGACTCTGTCCGTTTTGTAAGCTATGTTAAGACATGAGCTAAAATAATAATAATAAGGTAGATCCAAAACTAAACTAAAAATAAATAAATAAAGTAGATCCAAAACTCAAGTGAACTTGGTGACAGGAAAAAGTGGATAGGAAGTAGTATGTTAAAACTTATTGGGTTTACTGTGATGTTTATATGCCATTCAAACCCTTTATAAGGTTATTACTACCAGGATGAACCAAAAAACACAAAAGTATTATCCCTATCCAAAACCTTGAAGCCTTGTTTGGGAGCATGGATTTGGAACCCACTGGATTTGAAATTCTCCTGTTGTGTTTGGCACCCGGGATTCAAAATCCCCTCTAATCCAAAAGTAATTATTCATAGTATATTTATAGGATTTTAATTTAATTACTAAATCAATTTCAATATATCTAATTAATCTAAGTATATAATGTTTAACACACTGGTTATAATAAACCAATTGAAATATATATTTTGCCTAAAAATAATTGTGACACCTGTATTCTAGCTCGTACCATTCCGTAGACTTACGCGGTCCTCCCAGTCGAATTCTGGCAACCCGCGACCTATAATCAGCATTTGCGTGCTACCTTGAGTCGTATCGCGCATTCCAGAGTCGACTCGACCCGAAACTTGTACCCTAGTGACCGCACCGTCATTGCGATTCCGATGCTGCGTCTCGGGCGCCGAGGAGATACCCAGGCCAGGAGATGTGGGTTTGCGTTCAGTTCGAGGAAAACACCGTGTGTTGCAATCCTGAGAGAATCTATCACATCACATATCAAGTACACATCACATCACTCCCATCACTCACACCCATCCCCAAGTACAACTACCCAACCCTAAAAGTCAACTTTCCATCACTTCACCCATCCCTCTCCCCATCACTCCATCACTCACATCACCTCTCTCTCATCTCTCTCTCATTTTTCTCCCAAGCTCCATGAGAGCAACCCACGTCCAAGAAAGCTCTACGAGAGAGCTTTGTGTGGCCCACTCCCTATCACTCAATCCAACCCTTCAAAGCCGATCTCAACCGTTAAAATCCACCCCTTGGAGCTCAGATCACATCGATAGAAGGAGGAGTCCAAGAAGATCAAAGGTGGGTGAGTTTATTTGTCGATTTTGATAATTTGAGTGCCCACATATGGTGGGACCCATCTTAATGTGTGCATTGTATAGGGAAGGCCCATAGTGGTGGGGTCCCTCCCCTCCATCACGGTCTCTCTCTCTCTCTCTCTCTCTCTCTCTCTCTCTCTCTCTCTCTCTCTCTCTCTCTCTCTCTCTCTCTCTCTCTCTCGTGATGGGTGTGACCCACTTGATCCATGCTGTGCAAAGCCGTATGGGCTCCACCCTAGTGTATGTGCAATGCACCCACACCGTCCATCCATATGGTGGGCTCCACGCAGCAGCAGCTGTTGCTGCATCGAAGTCAGCAAGTTATGTGGGCCTCAAGAGGTATGTGTCATATCCGAAACCATACATCTGAGTGGCCCACGTGATGTAAGTATTGTGAGCCATACCGTCCTTGCACGTGAGACCCACAGACGTGTCTCATCCAAACCGTCCGAACCATGTGAGGCCCACTATGATATATGTGTTGTTACCGCACCGACGGTCCAAATCCAGTAGCGTATGAGGCCTACCATGATGGATGTGTAATACATCCAGACCGTCTGTTCATGTGAAGCTTACCATCAGGCCATTTGTCCAGCGTCTCTAGACGCTGGGCGCTGACACTCCCACCCTCCCACACACACGTATATAATATATATGTGTGTGTGTGTGTTATATAACATTATATAATATACTATTTTATATTTAAATGATATGGCAGGTGGCCCACCACGTGGGACCCACCTTCTCTTTATGGGCTTCATCCATCCGTGGATTCCATCCACGTGACCCACCATCCCATCAGGAATATCCAAACTGTCCATCATTAGGATGGTGGGCCTAGTGTCATGGGTTTGTGTTATATCTAAACCATCCGTCCTTTTGGACATGGGCGTGGGACCCACCTCACAAGTGATGCACGTGTGGGGATGGGGCCCACATTAATGCATGTATTTTATATCCCCATCCATCCATACTTGGTGGGATGGCCTGATCATAAGGTTTGTATTATATTCAGACCGTCCATCTGGGGATGGCCTGGTCTTGAGTGTTGTGATCCATACTGTCCACTGCCTGGACGGTGGAAGATCCAACTGACGTATGGGTTTTATCCCAATTGTCCATCTCTGTGGGACCCACCTATATAGTTGTTGTCTTAATGTCCCAAGTCCCGTGGGACCCACTAACGTATAGATTTAAATCCACATCGTCCACTCATATGTGAGGACCCCACCATGATATATGTTTTATAATCCATGTTGTCCATCTGTTGAAAGACCCACTATGATGTATGTTTTGATCCCACACCGTCCATATGGACATTGGACACCACCATGATGTATTTACTTCAATTCACATTGTGCAGATAGTGTTGGACGGTGCTGGACAATGTTTGGATGGTGCTAATTTGTATGAGAAATGTTTGGTTGGTGTTAATTTGCATGGAAAATGTTTGGATGGTTCTGATTTACCTGGACAATGTTTGGATGGTGCTGATTTACATAGACAATGTTTGGATGATGTTGATTTACCTGGACAATGTTTGGACAGTGCCGATCATCATTAGTGGGTCATGTGCCCCATGGAATGACAGTGTACAGTGATACATATGTTACACCTACAACTATTGAAATGATTTTAGATGTGATCCAAGCTCCCACTTGTGAGGCCCACTTTGATGTATTTTGTGGCCCATTCGAGAGGCCCACTTTGATGTATTTTGTGGCTCATTCGAGAGGCCCACCTTAATATACTTGTGGCCCTTCAAAATCCATCTGAGAGGCCCACCTTGATATATTAGTAGCCCATCTATGAGGCCCATTAGTGTAGCCCATTGATGTAGCCCACATGACGTGTATGAGGCCCATTAGTGCGGCCCATTGATGTAGCCCACTTGACGTGTGTAAGGCCCATTAGTGCGGCCCATTGATATAGCCCACTTGACATATATGAGGCCCATTAGTGCGGCCCATTGATGTTGCCCACTTAATGTGTATGAGGCCCATTATAAGTGCGGCCCATTAATGTAGCCTACTTGATGTGTGTGAGGCCCATTAGTGCGGCCCATTGATGTAGCCCACTTGATGTGTATGAGGTCCATTAGTGTGATCCATTGATGTAGCCCACCTGTTGTGTACATGAGGCCCATTAGTGTGGCCCACTGTGATGCGGCCCATTGTGACGTGTATGAGGTGGATTGTTGAGGCTGATTCCGATTCCGATTGTTGAGGCCGATTCTGATTATCGAGGCCGATTCCGATTTTTGAGGCCGATTCTGATTCCAATTGTCAAGGTCGATTTCAATTATTGAGGTCGATTTTGATTCCGATTATCAAGGCCTATTCTGATTGTCGATACCGATTTCGATTGTCGAGGCCGATTCCGATTGTTGAGGCCGATTCTGATTTCGATTGTCGAAGCCGATTCCGATTGTTGAGTCCAATTGTTGAAGCCGATTCCGATTCTGATTCCGATTATCGAGGCCTATTTTGATTATCAATACCGATTCCGATTGTCAAGGCCAATTTCAACTGTTGAGGCTGATTGTTGAGGTCAATTCTGATTCCAACTATCAAGGCCTATTCCAATTGACGATACCGATTCTGATTGTTGAGGCCGATTCCGATTTCAATTGTCGATGCCGATTCTGATTATCCAGGCCGATTCTGATTGTTGAGGCCGACTGTATAGGCAGATTGTTGAGGTCAATTATCGAGGTTGATTCCGATTGTCGAGGGCCAATGTGATGTATATAGGGCCCGTATTTGAGGCCCATTATGATGTACATTCGGCCCGTGTTTGAGGCTCAATGTGATGTATATGCAGTCCATATTTGAGGCTTGTTGTGATGTGTATTCAGCCCGTATTTAAGGCCCAATGTGATGTATATGAGGCCTATGTGATGAGGCCCATTGTGATGCATGTGAAGGCTAGGTGTTGGAGCTCATTGTAATGTATGTTAGGCTGATGAGAAAGGCCCATTGTGATGTGTATTAAGCTCTTGAGTGAGATCCATGGTATTGTGTATTTGGCCCTTGTGTGAGGCCATGGGTCCACTATATGTTAGGCTCTATATGGGTCATTTCTTGGGGGACAATGTTGGTTAAATGTCCACATTATCAAGGTCGATTGTCGATGCCGGTTATTGATACCGATTATGAGTATGTGACTGCATAGCATCATGATACATGCCCATGTGCTTCATCTGCATGTTTGTTATGAGATGTGGTTAACCATTGCATATGTCATTGAGTAGATTGTTATGAGACCCCCTGATAGGCAGAGGATATCCCACATGAGCACACGGTATGCGTAGGATTGATGCATGATTGGACTGCATGACTCATGCATCTTGCATTGTGTGATTGTGATTACTGTACACCCCAGCGACATCAAGGCTATGACCTCCACAGGCATGTAGTGAATGGCCAGATGGGACACTGAAAATTTTGGTTTGAGTATCTAGGCACTTTGGATGTCCGTGGGTGAAAGTCCTTAAACCTTTGAGGCTAGGAGACACCCCAACATCTACACTAAGTGGATACATGAGCGCCCGAGTGTTGGATACCAGTAGGCCGCGTCTCTCACTGTGTCGTGGTCGGTTGGGAGGGGGTGTGGCCTTATCCGCCCGAGTGAGGGGGCTGTAAGCTAGGATGAGTTTGATCAGCTCCCAAATGGGTCTGCTATCATGAGCTAGGTGGGCATTGGTATACTACTCGCAGGCGGGTAGTAAGATCTTTTTCACTAGGGGAGGCAGCTAGCTTGTAGTGTACTAGACCCTGGTGATGATCCTAGAGATGTACAGTACGATATGTGGACTTATTGAATAGGAGTTACATATTCACTCATTCATTTATTCATTCACTATCCACTCGGGTTGGTATGTGCGCAACTATTTATTATGTGTACCTTCGCAATGGCCATGATTTCGGTTGTGGCGCGCGACTAACCTGAGATCAGGAGTTTATCACATTGAGTCTGACTATCCAAATTCAGGTATGAGATTAGTTTGGATATAAGTTCCTTGTGATGGACCCCATAGCCTACGATACTGCGTACTATTATCCAAATTTCACACTCCAGCTTGGTCATTTCATTCGCATCGTATATTACATTACATTTGAAGGCATATAACATTTTGAGTTGCTATGTTTCTGCACTTATATGGCCTAGACGGACTTAACAAGATTTACATATTGCATTGTACCCTCGATATCTGATGCTTGGCTCTCTATGACTCCTCATTTGCATAGTTGATCTGTATTACGTACTCTAATATTGTATGACTCATGGACTTGTCAGTATTTCTGCTTACTCTGTTATCGTATGATTCATGCTCTTAACAATATTTCTGACATTGTATAATTATGACATTGCATTGAATACTTGGCACTTATCTTGTGCACACACTTACACCACCCTCTAAGCTTTCTATAAGCTTATGCACGATAGATTCGTGCAGGTGATGTTAGGTTGCAGCAGTATTGAGCTTGGAGCGTGCAGTAGTCTGCTAGAGCCTTATTTTTCGACATATGTATTTCCCTTTCAGTATTATATTCAAAATTTATATTAGTGGATATGTGATGATGATGTTACTTTTGTGATTTGGGTAAACTTGTGGTTATACTTCTTACGAGATAAATGTACATTGAAAAATTCTCCTTGTAGAATCATAGGATTGGAACCTGACATATGGGCTCTGGGAGCCGAGAAAGGAGTAATACGGAGGCTATCGGCACTAGATTCGGCGATCGGAATTCCTATGAATCCGATTTCTGAGTTTGGGACGTGACAATAATGAAATTCCAAGCCTCGGATAGGCTACAAGCATAAGATCATATCTGGGTGTCTAACTAATGATTTTTAACTATTGATTTACATAGACAATATTTAGATGGCTCAAATCATCGTATTAAAGTAATTATAGTGATACAATTGATGATCTAATTGTTTTATGATATCATTAGTGTACCAAGTTTTCAATAAATTAATAACCTAGTGACACAAATGTTACACATGCAACTCTCGAAAAGATTTTAAATGTAATCCAAGTTTGTAACTTGGATTTTAAACCACCTTCTTTGAGAGGATTTGAAACCTCCAAGTACTTTATGGTGCCAAACATACACGGAATTTGAAATCCCCTCAAACCCTCCAAATCCATGTTGCCAAACGGCCCCTTAGTTGCACTACAAATGTTTCCACGGTGGTCATTGATGCTTATTGTTTCCTATCATACGTCCCATTCGAGTTTCGTGGAGCTTTCACATTGGGTGAATTTCTCACAAACGTTACGGTGGGCCCGGCCCATCTAGCTTCTGACAACAAGAATTTCTTGTGGCAGGCGTTCACAATCGACATTCAGGAGTACTGATTGGAAACGTCAGATGGGGCGTGAGTTTTGAAACATGAGCCATCCATGTTTCGGGCCCAGTGCATGAATTGTCCAGATCGATGCATCGTCTCTTTTGCTGGAAGCGGATTGCCTGGTAACTCAGTACGCTAACCGTACTGAGTAAACTTGTGGGGTCCACCGTGATTTATATATTTTATCCACTCCTTCCATTCATATTACCGTATAATTTTATGGCTTAAGCCAAAAAATGAAGCATATTAAAAGCTCAAATGGACCACACTACGGAAACAGTGTGAATTGAATATCTACCGTTGAAATTTTCTTGAGGGCTACCGAAGTTTTGGATTAAGCTTATATGTGTGGTTTCCCTTCATCCATGGGTTTTTTAAAATCTTATGAACAGGTTGAATGATAAATAAACATCACTGTGGGGCCTGGCAAGGTTTCAACTGTGGAAATCATTATTCCCACTGTTTCATGTTCTACGGTCTACTTAGGCTCTGTATGTGCTTCAATTTTGGTATCAACGGCTTAAATGAGCCGGTAAAACGTATGGACGGAGTTGATGAACTACATACATTCGCGGTAGGCCGAACAGAGTTTACTCAGTACGATAAGAGCTCGCTGAGTAACTCAGCACGCAATCCGATTCCTCTTTTGTCCGTGCTCTGTTCCCACAGGTCTTAGGCACATAAGTCAAAAGGGCACAAGGAACTGATGCCGCAGAGCCAGGTAAACTGGTGTTCGGTAGAGCCACATTTCAACATTACACGTGAAAGGGTTATTGTCCTTGCCCAGTCAGGACTGCCTATCTAGCGGGATCCACCATATTTAGAAATTAATTCAAGATATGCATTGATAGGATGAAGCCTTTAAATCCACCTGTTGAGGTCAACATGAAGTTCTGAAAAGTGAAGATATAAGATGGTTATGATCTTCTGATAAATATGATTTTCAACATACAATATGTTCATAATGGGACCCACTAGTTGGACGGTTCAGATTTATGTATAAGCCAGTGACCTGTAACATCGAAAGATGTCTATACTTAGACTATGGTTCTTCAGGGTTCCACCGTATCATCTCGAATTGGAACATGTCAACTCAGTTCATTGCGGTGGGGGCCGCTTATCTTTTTAAATTCGTTCATAGATAATTGGAAGTTAGAGGTTAAAAGCAAGATTGCTATCAACCTTTTTCAAGTAGAGCCATGGACCACCATGTACGTTAGAGTCAAAAGAACTGGAATATGGTAGTCTGGTAGAGCCATATTCTTATGGTACTCATGGCAGTGATGTGCAAATCAGTTCACATTCGCAAGGCCCATCACATGTAATTTATGTCTAAAAAATCACATTAAGTAGACTTTAAAAAAAAAAAAAAAAAAAAAAAATTTGTTATGCAGCCTTGAAAGCTTTGGTGAAAAATAAAATCAAATATATAATAAGATAACCCATAATAATAATAATAAAGTAATGAATAGGATTTATTTTATTTTATTTTATTTTATTTTATTTTTATTTTTTTTTTTTTAGATATGCACACACTCACGCCGTAGTGAGATTTCACTACCTATGGATACTGCGCCTTTGAATGGGTGTTGAAACTCCTAAAAGTTTAGCACCGGAGCAAGAGTTGGGATCCAAGTAATGAATAGGATTGTCTCATGTGTCTTATACCAGATCTTACACATAGTCATATGCTTTTATATTATTGAGTAAACTTCAATGGGCTCATCAGGAACGTATGTGGTTTATACACACTGCCCATCTATATTCGAGTTTATTTTTAAGGGTTGAGCCCAAACTCAAAGCATATCTAAAGCTCAAGTGAACTACATCATAGGAAACAATGGAAATAATGATTTCATTGTTGAAATCTTGTTAGCCTTATAATGTTATTTATTTGTCATCCAACTTATTCACAAGATCACATGTTAATGGATGTAGGGAGAGCACAAATATCAACTTGATCCAAAACTTCTATGGCTCCCAAGAATTTTCAATGGTAAATGCTCAATTCACTATTTTCTATGGTGTGGTCCACTTAAGCTTTAGATATGCTACATTTCTTTGGCTAAAGCCCTAAAATTATATGTTAAAATGGATGGATGAAGTAGATAAGATACATAAATCATGATGGACCTCAAAGAGTTTACAAAGGATTTAGTGCACTTTCATCTTATCCACATTGTTCATCCAATTTTTTCCGTTTATTTTAGGTCATGAGCCCAAAATTAATGTATATTCAAATCTCAAGTAGACCACATTGAAGGAAACAATAGAGATAATAATGTCTAGCAATTGAAAGATTCCTACACCCATAGCAATGTTTATTTGTCATCTAACCTATTTAAAAGGTCACAAATGAAAAACAAAATAAATATCTACTTAATCCAAAACTTCTATAGCGTAAAGAAGTTTTTAGCATTAGGCGTTTAATGTAAGAACTCTATATGGTAAGTCTTATTGATCAACAAATTAGATTGTCCTAAGAATTGAATAATATGATTGGATGTGCCGGCGAGCCCCACTAAGTTATGATACATCTAAGAATTTGTATAAAGGGTGGAATGGTATAATTGTGATCCGCTCATAGTGTTTCAGAAGAACTAGGATTACCGATCTGTGTGGAGCCTTGGGAGAGGAGTTTGGATGGATTTCAAACTCCTCACCCCTCTAGTATATATTAACAGGGGTGGGTCCCCAATCCAACACATCGTCCGAAGAAAAAGTTTCATCTCATCTTCTTTGAAGAGTGTAAGGAAAGGAAGACTCTAGTAATCCGATTCTTCTATAGTGGCGTATCAAATAGGTAAGCTATCTTCCTCTTTTTATCTCCATAAACAATGCACAGCAAGGTCTTTTGGATCTAACATTCAATTCCCACTATTTAGAGGGGTTCCCTAGAGTTTCATATGTGCTTTAATTTTAAACGGTGGGTCACCAAATCCGTGGTAAAACCAAGCAATTTTGTGTCGTTTTGTTTCGTTGTTCGGGTGAAGTGGATGGATTGAATACATCACTCTGGCACATGTCACGTGGAGAGTTGGCCCACGGCTCTACCGTATTCCAGTTCTGCGAGCTCCACCTGGCAAGAGCCCTTGTGCTTGATCAGATTTCGTTTATCCAATAAATTGTACACGTGGGGTCCATCTTCTGCCTATCCTAATTATTCACATGAGTACATGCACTTGTGGATGAAGACAGGCACTCGATCTTCTCCATCAGATGATCCCAATCATCTGCTTTCACTTCCTCGAAAATGGGGACCATTGGTTATGGTTGTCCATTTTTATTAGATGTCTAAGATAATTAGATAGAAAAGATTCAAGAATATGGTAAACAGCTAGTTAAGAGAACATGAAATGCCAAGAATCTGATGGATAAACAAGATCTTCTCACATTGAAGAGATTCTTCTACAATATCAACGGTTTGGATCAACAATACCTGGGCCACATTTGCAAGAAATAGGAGCATCAGGATGGTATTCAAGTTCTGAGTAGACAGACGATAGAACCTATGATATTCAATGATTTGAGTGCTTGTTTGTCGTGCCTTTGGTATTGCTGGACACCTACTGGTGGCTTAGTCATCATAACACTATCTTGACTCTGTCTTCCACCATCGACAATAGGATATTTAAAAAACGTAGAGGCTGGATCCATTAAAAAGTAGAAAGGGAACGTCAACCGTTGAACAGGCAGGGCCTCTAAGTGGCCACCGTGATGTATGGGTTTTATCCACACTGTCCATCTATTGTTTTTTCATATCATTTTAGTGCGTAGGCACATAAATGAGTCAGATCCAAGGCTCAAGTGGACTGCAAAGTAGGGATTAAATGTCAACCGTCCAAAACCTCTCGGAGGCGCAGTAGTTTTGGATAAGCTGAGATTTGTGTTTTCCTTCGGTCCTGGTCTGGTCTCTGTGAACAGGTTAGATGGAAAATAAACCTCACGGTGAGCCTTATAGGAAACTTTCAATGGTAAGCATTATCACGACTACTTTGAGTGGTGTACTAGAGCTAAGCCTTGGAACAACCTCACGGTGGGCCTTATAAGAAACTTTCAATGGTAAGCATTATCACGACTACTTTGAGTGGTGTATTAGAGCTGAGCCTTGGAACCACCTCATTTTTTGTTTATTTACTTAAATTGACACGAGCAAAGTTGGTGAACAGTATGGATAAAACCCGTACATTAAGTTGGCCACGGCCACTCAAAGCTCTTGCCTGTCCCAAGCTCGGGACAAATGGACGAGGGTAGAGTTATACACGAACAAAGTTAGCTCGTTAGCTCGCTCAACAAAACTTAAAAAAGGTCAATTCAACTTGGTTTCAAGCTGAGTTCGAGCTTAGTAGAGCTAATTTTTTGAGCTTGAAAAAAATTCGAGCCAAGTTTGAGCTTGCCTGAGCTCTCGACTTGACTTGGATCAAACCCTAACTTG
This sequence comes from Magnolia kwangsiensis, assembly GCA_037074715.1. Lineage (NCBI taxonomy): Eukaryota > Viridiplantae > Streptophyta > Magnoliopsida > Magnoliales > Magnoliaceae > Magnolia > Magnolia kwangsiensis. The sequence goes on from CM073588.1 coordinate 49,409,744, forward strand.
ATTCTAATTTGAATCAAACCAATTCAATGACTTGATTGTTTTGATATTGATGTTGCTCACCAAGTATTTAACGAAATGACTCAACAAAGTGTCAAATGATGGCAAGGAAGGTGTGGATATGAAACAAATACCATTTATCTTGATTTTAATGTTGCCTAATGAGTGTTTGATAACACACTTGGTAAACCATTGCTACTGTTTTACGTACAGTGAAATATTGAAGGTGCACTTTATGTACTCAAGAAAATGCCATATGGGCTCGAACTCAGCTTGAAGTGGTAGAGTTGTTGATTAAAACAAGCAGAGCTGGCCAGTTACACTTGAAGACGAAGCTAAACCGGGTTCAAGTTGGGGTCAGCCAGTGGCCAAGCTGAGTTGAACGGTCCAAAGCTCGACTCGTGTGGGGGGAAATACCAAATCCGCGTCCCTTGGCTATTTACAGTAGAGGCCGGGTCAAATAAAAGGTACAAAGCGCATATGGACCGTTGAATCTCAAGAGGCCCGATCCAATACAAAGCGTTGTACGTGCCAAAAGTGTACAAAGCAAACATCAACCGTTGAATCTTTTAATTGTAAGGTGTGTGTCTTGGCCGCTCCACGGGGGCGTTTTGGGTATTTAAATTTGTTGGTGGGAGCAGCCCGTGCCAGTAATCCGTTAGAGAAAAAGTTGCACGGGGTCTACAGTAATATGTGCTTGTGAAATCCACTCCGTTCATAATTTGTGGCATATCATATTTACAGTTGAATCCAAAAATCATGGCCATTGTAAATTAAGGAGGGTTGGATGGCATATAAACATAACGGTGGGCCTGAGGAAGTATTGAATGTGACGGCATTCCCAAACACACTGTTTTCCATGCTGTAGCCCACTTAAGCTTCCAATCCGAATAATGTTTGGCAAAAGGTGATGAAACAAGTCTTAAAAAATATGAAAGGAGCGTATATTGCATCAGGATCCCAGTGGGGCCTACAGAACATTCCAGCTGTGTTTACGTGTAGTCATTTATACCCCGTTAGCGGTGTATTTCAAGTCCAAATGGCTGCTTTTAGCCTTTGGTAACCTTAGATTCGGAGGTAATTGAATAAGGAGGTATTTCTAATGTCTTTTCTCTTCTTTTTTATTTTATTTTATTTTATTTTATTTTATTTTTAATCTCATACAAATTTCAGTGTAATTTGAAGGAAATGATTTTTTTATTTTATTTTATTTTTATTTTTTTTGTCAAGGGTAAAAGAATTCTACATGTAACGAAGGTATCTCTAAGCTACCAATTCATTGGACACATGACATCATTGATGATATTTTAAAATAATTTAATTATCGGTTGCAATACTAAAATCATATCAATAGAATTATCTAAATCATCTAAAAGTTAGACATGTAAATCGACACTTATAAAGCATTGGTGAGTCGTTTGTGATTCTTGTATTTGTGGCCCACTTAAGGTTTGGAATTTCCTCTTCTTTAGCCAAAGTATATATTTTAATAGACTTACTACCATCATTCTATCAAATATCACACACACACACACACACACACACACACACACACACACACACACATATACACACTAATTTAGGATATAAAAGTTGATTTACTTAATGAAATTGAAGTCATGTGAATATGCTATAGAATACCAATGCCCTCCTAATGCAAACTCTTGAAGAAAGATTTGGATTCCAGTGCTTCTCAACCAAGCACAAATAAGGATTAGGTGATTGCAATTTCGATTTCAATGCATTTCAAATCCAAGCTCGCTTCTCAACCAAGCACATATAAGGATTAGGTGATTGCAATTTCTATTCCAATGCATTTCAAATCCAAACTCCCGAACTGGCCCTTATAGTAATTGACTTCCGATGTGGAAAATGGAGGAGAATTGCCTACAACACCTTTTATCTAGCTATGAAAACACCGGAGGTCTGTGGCCCACCATATTGTATCTGTAATTCCACTCCGTCCATGAAGTAAGAAAACTTATTTGAACCACATACACACAATATTAGTCTCATGAAAATCTCATGTGAGTTACACTAATGGCAACAATGTAAAACTTTTCATTAAACATTTAAGTTGATGTTGCATGGCCTATTTGGGTTTCTGATTAGTTCAATTTTTCTACATTCACTTCATCCGGATGCATTATTAATGGGTTTAATAGAAGATACACACGATGTTGACCCAACAAACAAACCTATGGTTGCCATCCAACCCCATTTTTCACCTAGGTGTGGCCCACATAAGTCATCTATCCATGAGACCAAATCGTCATTTAGGAACGGTTTTAAACCGTTCCTAAATTCTTCAGGAACTGTTTAAATTCGTTCCTAAATGAGGCGTCACAAAAAAAGGAATGGTTCAGAACCGTTTGAAACGGAATTTTAGGAACGGTTTTAAACAGTTCTAGCGCCAATGGTGATTGTATGAAGAAAATTGTAGGAACGGTTTTAAACCGTTCTTAATTGTGCCAACGGTCGGATTTTAGGACAAATTTAGGAACAATTTTAAACCTAGATAAACACACAAAATTTAGGATTAAGGGAAATAAATTAACAAAAGTTTATTGCATTCCATCAAAATAGAGATTAATCCAAGAAAATAATGTACTTGAAGATGTTTCATTGCAAAATCAAATTTACAAAATAAGCTATAGTAAAGGCTAGCACTTTAAACTATAGCTGAAACACGTATGACTCATTCCATTTAAAAGTTTTATAGCAAGCAAAACTATTGTCACAACTCATCAAGAGCAACAAGAAATCTTATAATTCAAAGGAAAGAGCCGTGATAATCATTGTGGCTCTTTAAGTTGCATCAAATAAAATCCAAAGGAAACTGACACTAGTCCTGTCCTAGATATGTCAAATTCCAGATGAATGCAAGAACGATCATAAGCTAGAGTGTGAAGCTCCCCAATGCATTGATCATCATCTCCTAGACCCACAAGAACAAGGCGCTTCCCACCTAAGAATATAAATAAATAATAAATAAAAATACTAAGCATAATTTCATAGAAATTAAAGGAGAGGAATAAGACATACAAAACCATCAATCTGTGTATGAGAAAGGTTTCCAAGAGAGTTCCTACCTTTCCCATGTCATGAAAAATTACTAGACGCTGTAAAGAACCCTGTCCAGGATAAGGACACCCTACCATTAAAGACTTCCTAAAGCCTAGTGTAATGTTTCTTAATGTTTATTTATCATCCAACCTATGAATAAGATGATATAAATCTGGATGAAGCAAAACTGATCATTGGGTTTCAACCACAAAGCCTGATTGCAAAACCAACAAAGCTTTTAAATATTGCTCAATTGTGAAATGCAAACAAAATCAGGCAAAACAATTCAAAGTTGCATTGACTTAATTTATTTTCTGCCAAATGGAAAAAAAAAAAAACTAAATAATAACTTGCAGTTTCAAGATGATGATGATGATGATAATATAAGGAACAAATACTATTAGCTGAAACGATAAAATGCGTAAATTGGAGTTCCCCTATAACACAGGAAGAAAATTTTATCATATTCTGTTTGATTCCATGGATTATACAATTTAAACTAACGTGCAAATTTCAAGCAATGCAATAACAACAAAATTGGCTAGTAGTATCTGACTAATCATGATTAAACATTGATTAATCTCTAATGAATGCAATAGCGAAAAATGAGATATAAAAATAAAACAAAATGGCTCAATAAGTAGAAAATAAGCATGAGTAAGCATTGACTAATCTCTAATAAATGTCAACAACAAATGCATCGAAAGTCGCATCAGATCACATTAGGAAGGCCAGAGGCATTGAATCATACATCAGAGAGAACCAACTAGCCAAGAGTTGGGAGTGGCATTTCACCTTTATTCACAACTCATTCGAATTGCAAGTTCAACAACCTAATAGTTCTTCTTGCCATTTATCTCACCCACTTACACGAGTTGAAAGAAGACCCAACTCCATTGGTTGGTCAACGAACGATTAAAAGCCACATTATGAACATTTTTTTTTTTTTTGAAGATAGGGTGTCCCCACCACTTTTTTGGAGTGAGACTAATCCCTGCGGATACACGCAATCACCCA